>CAUYPK010033613.1:0-13927 GCA_963574355.1 Loris lydekkerianus
CCCACAATGTCAAGCAAAAAAAAAAAAAAAAAAAAAAAAAAAAAGAAGCATGTTTCTTAAGAGATGCTCCTATACATCTCATTCTGAGAAAATGGAAATCTCTGAATTTCTTTTGATATTTCTTTCATATCTTATCAAAAAGGGGAAAATGAATCATAAAATATCCGGCATGCCGTGTTTCTACATGAAAGGAAGGAGCAGAAGTCCCATGTGGCTCTCTCAAGGGGAAGCCCATTATTGTGCCTGTCGAGGTGGTCGCCTGCATGCCAGTGATTGGACATGATCAGGCAAAGCAGTGTGGAAGCTGAAAGAGACGCGAACAGCAGAGGCTGAGGTGAAGGAGCAGGTGCGTCTGCCGCAGAAAAGTTGGTAAACAGCACTTTTCTTATCCGTTTGTCGGTGTCTAAGTATCAATCCATTTCCCAACAACAAAGTATAAGAAAGAAAAGTCAATTACTAGTGCCACAGTGGAATAGATGCAACTAATTAATAGAGCCATTAATAAACCTAAAAAAAGAAGTTGCCTCCTTGAGAAGTATTTACATGCTGATATCAGAAAATCAAAAAGCATGCTTCCATCTTACAAAGTAACTGCCAGAAGCAGGGTGGTTTGTGTGGTGTCATTACTGTCTGCTGTAGTAAAGTGAAATGACAATCCCATGTGCCGTCACTAATGTCATTGAATTCAGAGTTTGGAAACGAACCATGGTGTAACAGTGGGGAAGTTTGAATATTTATTCCATTTTTTTTTTTTTTTTGAAGGTAACATTACGTGGGAAAAATAGGGATGCTCTTCAAAATCATTTCTTTCCATCTGCGTTTTTCTGACTTTGACACTTTACACTCCTGATATTGAGTGAAAAGGTGAATGTATTCGAATCTAATTGATATGGAAATAAAACTTCAACCAAAAGTCAATATAAGTAATCTTAAATATTTAATAACATGAATTCTGTTTTTGTTCTTGGTTGGAATTAGTTCTGAAATCCAGAAAGTGCTAAAATCTCTTAATGTATGTGGAGTTATACGTATTCACAAAGACTTCTATTTTAAAGAAGCAAAAAATACTAGAAAAAGCATTAGCAGATATTAGGAGATTTCAATTCTATCAATATCCACCTGTGACCTTGGATAAGTTACTGAACCTAGGAAAATCTCTATTTTTGCTCTGTAAAATTACTGAGATAAATGGATGATATTGAGGCCTCTTCACACACAAAAATTCATTATTTTCATCCATGTTTTTGTGCATGTATGTGTTCATTCGACAATGAGTAAGCCTGAAATCTGTCTTTAGTATTTATTCAAAGATTAAAATATTAGAGGACACTTTTCATTTAGAACGTCATGTGACACTCATATTGTAAGCCTGTATATTAGTATTTATTCAAAGGTTAAAATATTAGAGGACACTTTTCATTTAGAACATCATGTGACACTCATATTGTAAGCCTGTATATTGGTGATACTTTCACATCTGATGTCCCTGCTAACTGAATTCCTGAAACGCAGGGCTTAATTTGCTCTTAAACATTCCTCCATTCGCATTTATGCTGATCTGTGCCTATAAACAGTGGGACTTGCTTTCCAGAAAATATGTCTTTACCAAAATTCCTCAAGTGTAGAAAGGGGAAGTTGTTTCATCTTCATATTCCTCACAGCAAGTTGTTGGGTTTTTGCAAACTGCTAATAGGCTCATTAAGCCCCTGCTATGTACATCTCCTAAGTGAACATGGAATTGGTAATTGTAACTAAAACTGAATTTAAATGGTTGGTCAGTAGCTTCAGATGCTGCAACCTTTCAGAGCAGCAAGATTTTAAAAAGATGCTTACTATAGGAGGATAAGAAGTGGTGTTTTGCAGTTAGCTTTTTGCCTGGAAGTTTCCCGAATGGCAGCACGCGGGGAGTTGGAGGGTGCCATGCAGTGGGGCTTATGTCTGCTCTGAACGGGTTAAAGAGAACTACCTGCTTGAGATTGATTTAAATCAGTAATGGATCATCTCATAAAGCTGCTGTTACTAGATATTAGCCTGCTATCTCCATCCTCTGATAGCACAGATAAGAAGTGCTTACCGCAGAGAAGGTTCCTAGAGGACAGATATTGTTTCCTGTACCTCAGGGAGTAGGAAGCCATAGTGCTGGATCAGTGACTTTTCCTAACAGCGAGTAAATTCAGGCCTTATCAAGTTACAGCACGAACTGCACTCATGTTTTATTATTCTCATTAGAGATTTAAGGACTAATTCCAGTTGTTAGCGCTTAGCAGTTTAATGTTTTCCATAGATAGGAATTAAGATTCTTCTGGGGGATTTTTTTATTTGCTAAAGCTTGCAAAATATAATGTGGGGATGCATTTACTCCAATGTAATGCGGTAGATTTTCTAAATGTCCTGACTGTTTTTAAGGCATACATTTTTAAAATTTAAATCTAACAACTGAATTTTTCTGAATTGGATATACACTCATTTCACTGCAACATGCTTTTCTTTGTCTGGGAACCCAAGTCAGCCCTCCCTCTGGTGATAGAACCAAGGAGGCTGAACTTCCATGGCTTGTCTTGACTGCTGTGTGTTTTCTTAAAGTAAATTCACTTAATTGAGACTAGGTGTAGGGTCTGAATCAAAAGAAAATCTTGAACAAGATCTATTTTGTAAGTAAACTTGGCTTTAAACTGTTTTCATGAAGGAGAACTGACGTTCCTGTCCCAACCAGGTGGAGAAAAGCTGTGACTGTCATGATCATTGTATTTCTGCTTTCAAAGCAAAATAAAAATCCAGGCTTGCTGTCAGCTTGGATATCAACACTGAATCAATGCTTTAGGGACTTTTCAGTAATGGGCATCTCACTGTCGACCAAGCTTACTCTTCTTAACGGGAGAGAAATCATTTTATGAATAGCAAAGTTTCATCTAAGTTATAATTTGATAATGTTATCACTGGAAAGATCAATGATATTGTCTGCTTATGTTTATTAATTTTTCTGTATGAACTCTAGCTTGAAAAACCTTATATCCTCCCTTCTTCATTTTCTTGGGTTTATCTTCAGATCTTTCATTACATATAGTATGTGGCTATTTGGTATTTTCAAAGTTAGTTTAAGTTAAGGTAAGGTTAAGTCATGAATACTATAGTTTCAAAGTTTTGGAGTCAGATATTTTTAGAAGAAAGTGTGCCATATATAAATGAAAGTTGTTGTCATTATGAGGCATTCGTTGGCTGACACTTTGATATCTATTTTTGGAAAACCATCTTCCTAAGGTGAAATGGTTCTAGCAGTAATGCTAGAAGAACAGACAACTTCCTGGCAGTTCAGGAACCCTGAATATGCCAACTAGGTAGGATTCATCACATAATAATGAAATTAGGAACTACCATTTTTTATGTATTAAGAACTGTGATGGATGTTTTAAATGCTTGAGCTTAGATGTCAATGGTTTTCAAGAAAATTCTTACTATGTTAAATTCACCTTTTTAATTTTTCAAGACAGGGAGACCTATTCTAGTTAATGTTTCTATAATTCCTGGCTTTGTAGGCCTTATGCCTGTTTATGGCCCAGATTGTTTTTCCCTTTTAACTAGTGATGCTCTATCTGCAATGTTACTCTATCTGCCAGAAAATTTTAACATTCTTGTTCCAGTTATGTTACTGGGTGCAATCCTCTCTTATACAGGAAATAAATTTATTATGAAGAACTCCCAGTAGAAGCCTTGGAAAACTTACACAGAGCTGTGCTGTGTCCAAAATGCTGTTCAGTAGGTTTTCCAAAGCACCCAGGTAACAGCTGGTGCAGGCCATGTGCCAGCTCTGACAGCCCATATGCTCTCTTTAGTGCAGTAATTATCTCAACACAAAACTCTGATAGCCTAATCTACTGGGTCCAGTTTCCCTCGGTTAAATTGACTCGGTGGCTTTGTTAGTAAGTTCCTTTGGCACAGTAAGAACTTCATCAAGAGTTTAAGTATTGGGATAGGCTTCAAAGACCAATATGACTGCTACTTTCAAGACAGGTGGCTCATTAACCCCGAGAGATTCTAGGTGGTGGTTTGTTAGGCTATGACTCAGCAGCAGTGATCTAGTTAAAGGTCTATCGTTTCCATTAGATATCTGGCTGAGGGGTGTGACTAATGCATTTGATTTGGTAGTAGATTAAGATTACTTTTTATATTTCAATTCTAAGGCAAACAACAGCATTTCTTCGGTATTTCAAACTTGGTGTTAAGGGTAGAAGGTTGGAGTGAGACATTTTAGGACAGGAGAAAGGGTGAGAAAAGTGAACTAGATAAAAATGGTTATAAACTTTCTTATTTAGAGCATCACACAGAAAACATAAAAAAAAAGTTATTCCTGTGCCCCTGAGAGGTTAACAATCCCTCTGTATGTGTAAAATGTATTAATGTATTTGTTAGAGGTTTGGAGTCCAAATTCCTGAGCTTCTTCCTTCCCTTCTTCCGCCCTTCTTCCGTTTTCTCCTCACTCCCTCCCTCACAACCCCCCTTCCCTCCTTTCCCGTTTCTCTCTTTTCAGTTTTCCTTTCTTTTTCCCTTTCTTTTGAGATACAGACATCCTGAGGACCAGTTGCAATAAAACTATAGATGCTAGCCTGCAGTTTTAGTGCAGACGAAGCTAAATTGTACTAAATTGAGTAGCCATAGTTTTGAAAGATGTTGCCTGGGATGGAATTATAGAATTCAGCCACAGATGACTCAAACCAAACAAACGTGATGTGGTATTATCCCTTTAGCTTCTTCTCTGTCTTCTGCTCTTACAGAATATAGCACAGACTTTGAACGATGCCCTGTGTTTGTCCTGACATGATTATGCCAGGAGTAAGTTTAAACCTCACTTCTGATCTATTTGTAAAGTAATACCAAGGTCATAATCTTAACAAGAAGATTGAACAAGTAGATCTTTTGGCCAAGACCCACTTTTATTGTACTCATATTGTCTACTGAGATTGTGGTAGCTACACAAATGGCTGGTCCTCTGACGGACCTTCTGTGGGGGTATTTTTAGATACTCCTAAGAGGAGAGATGGTACCCTATTTCAATCACCAGGCACCATAGAATGATTAGATTATCTTAATTATTTCTGGACATAAAGAAGTGTTCAAGAAAAGGGTGTCCGTTTTGGCAGTATAGCTTTAATTTCCTGAGCTGAAATGTAGTTATGAGGGAGGGAAGAATACACTAAAAGGATGGAATGTAAGTTCTGAGAAAGACTAGGTCATACTTTACTATTCTATGACATCTGATTTATTTTGTTTTTACTCTACCAAGGCTAATCTGGTTCTGGCCAGGCCTTTCTAGTCTTTTTCACTACTGTAACTTCAGAGGGCACAGTACTGCCTGGCACATTGTTGAAGCCCAGTAAATAATAGTTGCTAAGTAAATGAACAAATGATAGATATGGGCTCTTGTTTTTTAATGGAAATGACTCCAATCATGAGTGGAAATGTACAATGTGGAGTGAGTAGCTGAGATGAGGGTTGATGTGGTCCCGAGTGTTTCTCTTCATGCATGTAGCAGAGATCTGATTCTCCTGTTGACAATTTCTGGTTTAAAAGATGCTAGGGGACCCCAGTGCTCAGGGGTAGAAACATTACCAGAACTGATTTATTTCAAGTTGGAATCTAAGTTGAAATTGATTCACTGATACTATAAAGTCATTGCATTATTGAGCTTTCAATGTAATCAAGCAAATTATAACTCCAAAGAGCTTCTATAGAAAGCTAGATGAGCTAGTTCATAAAAACCCAAACACAGACCCTTGTTATTTAGTTTTCAAATACAGGTAGTTATACTTCTAAAGTCATTATTTATATGTTGTCAGGAGCACTCACCAAATTTATTGACTCGTACATTATTCTTTGCAAATAAGTTCTGGCTGCTCTCTGCATATTATAATTAAAATGACAGGGACTTTAATCATTTATGAAATTTTAAACTACATACTGAATATAAATGTATCATTCAATGTGATAGAATGAATTAAATTCATCATTGTCAAATAACTGTATAAAAGATGAAATATCTCTCATCCCACATCATTAACTTATATAAAAAAGAGAGCCAGATTTGCAAGCATTGTAATAGTACTTTTATGGTCTTTTAAGGACACTTCGAAACCTAAGACGTTTGACATATACAAGAAAAATGCTTTTGATGAAAAAATTGACTTCTAATTTTATCTAGAAAAGTTCTAATTTGAATTTGGTAATGAAAAATAACTTTTGCCCAAATAAAATTAAGTTTAAAACTGTTCTATGTGAACATGAAACAGTTTTAGTCATCATGATATAAATATGTGTACTGATAAAACACAGTTTTGGCAATCCAAATCATTGAGGCAAAAATTCTTGCCATAGGTTGAAAGGATAATTTAGGACAGGAGAGTATTTGAAATATTTGTCCAGAGCAGGTAAGTAGCTGACACGTGATCATTTCTCATTCTTTTGTGCATGTCTAGACACAATGTCAACACCTAGATTGAAGAAAACACATTTGGGAAACAGTCATTCTGATCATTATTTTCATTTTTTCAGTTTGTTATAAGCAAATTACTATTTTCAGCTAATCACTGTACCTGTTAAATTCTATTTTTCTAGGGAATTTTATAACAAGACTTTTTAAAATGTGAAAATCTCTACTTGTTTATTATTTTGGGAAAATGTGTATTAAATAAGCTTTTTAAAATCTACCCCCAAATCTTTTGAGTCTTTTCAAATTTCAAATATTTCATCTATGTTTTTTGGTTTCTATCCTTTCTTGGGCAGAACATTAATTCAGCTATTCATTCACCAGATAAACTTGTATTAAGCCAGGCGAGAGGTGGGGGTGGCAACTTGGTTAGGGGATGAGTTGTGAATCTAAGTCTTTTCTCTCACAGACTTTAATGGGGGCTACCAAGTCTTGATAAAACCAGAACTAGCAGACTTTTTAAAGTCTGCTTTCACAAACTTATGAACTAATTCTAATTTTGGGAAAAAAAGGGTATAAACTAATTAAGGTGCTTACAGCTATCTTTCTGTGTCTCAATTTGTTTATGCAGTTTTTCCAGCTAAATGTAAGGAAACATGACGTGAATGGAAAAAAATAGTCTGGTGTGGTGTTCTGGGATATGCAATGCATTTTCATATAAATTAAAATAGGAAGAAAATCTCAAGCCCAGACAAAACATGGTACTGTGGAAACTCATACCGTGAGTTTTTAAAATGGTCAACATTATCATCAGCGGTATTGTTTTATCTATTAATAATTTTAGATTGCTTAGTTTGGGAGGGTAGTTAGTGGTAGCAAATTCCTTCCATTCTGTCCTATGGAATTCTTGTCACATAACATGAAAACCCAAGGAAAGAACAATGCACATATGTATATATATTTAAAATTTAGAATTTTGTATAGTGTCCTATTAGCTACCCAATATCGGATTGACCTGTAGTTACTTGAAAAATATGTTTTTTAAGTAAGAATTATTTTGGGGAGGGGGCGGTGTAAGTAGGTACAAGACTTGGAAATATAGAAAAACATATACTGCCATTAATGAACATTCCCAGTCCTGGCACAAGTAATACAGCTTAGATTTTATTTTCTGAGACTAACTATAACTCTATTTTAATCAGCAAGTTTGAATAACAACAACACTTCCAAAACGACTGTCATAGTTAAAAAGAAAACACCCATACCTACAAAACCCCCAAATTGGAATCAATAATTTAAAGGAATATTTTAGGTTCAAAAGGTTGTTACAAAAGGTATTTTTAGCATATGTGGTAGGATGCACTGTTTCCCCTCCAGCACATAGGGTCCTGTCTGTGAAATGTATTCCCTATTCTTTTCCCCTGCTTTTTAAAATAACATTCCTTTTCCCTTTGAACTCTTTCTGTTCATACTTTTGTGTGTTTCTTGCACAAAGCAGTGCTTCCTCATTAGCCTGTAATAGTAACTCCTAATAGGTAAGTTTTAACACTTACTCCATCATTAAGAACCTGATACAAAAATCATCACTCTGTTTGAAAGCAAGAACCCCCGCTGAAATGCTTTCCTGAGATTTCTAAGAGGGCACAGCTACAGTACAGACTTGTAACAGTATATAGTGGTGGTTGGTTTGAAGTAACAAAGCATGACTCAAGATAAAAAGCCACTTGCAATGGAAGCAACATTTTCTAATAGCTTTATGATAGCTCTCTTTATATTGAGAGATTTTATTAGGTTTAGAATATAATTTTCACAAAGTTTCCTTAGAGTCGGAGTACAAGGCATTTGTTAAACCCTTTCTGTTTCCCCCCCCCCCCTGCTTCTCAGTATTGTTTCAGAATGGAAGGTGAAACTGTATTCCTTGGTGTGCAGTTTAAAGTCAAGAGCAGCAATATTTAGCACATGCTTGGGCAACCTTGTTTGAAATCCACGCCTCTCTCTGGTGTTCTGATGTGCCTTTAGGGGATGCTTGCCTGTTTGTAGTTTGTTTTCTTTTGTTTAAGGTTTCAGCTACTGCATTGACTAATGATTATATAGCAGTAAACTCTCGTCCCTGCTAAATTCACTAGTGATGCCTCAGAAGCATTTTTCCCTTGTGTGACATAAAACAATAAAAGGACTAGACAAACCCCTTTTGAGGAAGAATAATCCTTTGTTTAAAGAAAAGAAAAGAAAAGGCATCTCCTTGATGCCAGAGGGTGGAGAATTCAAATCAAAGCCTCAGCTAATTGATAAAAAATAAAACAAGTTTTAATCTGAAAATTTTCTGCAGTTGGTTATTTGTGGAGACTCATTAGTAATAGAACATTTTTACCTATGTATACTGTTTACAATTTCAACAACACAATATTTACTTAACACATAATTACTTGACCATCACCTTCTGCTCTTGGATATAAACTCTAAATAATGAGTCTGTTTATTCAGAATGCTGCTGCCAGCGTAATTTATCAATAGAATTTTGATCAGTTATATTTTATCTCTTTGGAAACAACTAAGTATATTGTTTTCCCCTGCATTTGTTCTTTAATAAAAATTAAAATAGTCTGTTCTGAAATATAACTTATATATTAAAAATTTAACTAAAATTTTAAAGCAATCATTAGGTTTGCATAGTGCATATTCTTAGCCTTTAAATGTACAATTTGAACATGCCATTTCATTGTTAGGCTGCAATTTTTTAAGTGAGTCTCGTGGCCATGATCTCAAGTGATAAATTCTTCTTAATTTACCTTTAGTTTTTCACTGACCAAACCTTAGGTAATGAAAGATTAGTTATGGTTACAAACAACTAATTATTTTAAACTGAGAATTTTTTAATATTTTTAATTAAGCAGGAAGTATAGAAGCCATCAATGTTGTCACTTTATTAGAGAAAAAAAAATTCCAAATTTCAATTTAACTGTAGATGATGTTCAGTTTCTACCTCCAACTCTGAATAGAGTAAGATTGCATTAAATTAGAGTTGACTCTGATGCCTAAATGTCACTTCCCCAAAATGAAAATTGCCTTGTGATATAAACAGAAATCTCAATCAATGAGCAGGGTTTCAGCCTCATTCAATTTTTAATAGCATTTTATCACCCAAGTCCTTGAATAACATAAGCAAGCTACACAATACATAGGCTTGGTCCTGTAGTGAGGCTGATCTATGTTTTCATAACTCTATTTTTTTGACCCCCCAATTTAAAAAAACTCCAAGGAAAAAAAAAAGTGTTCTTGTTAAGTTTAAATAATGAATGTAAGAGACCATATTCAGGCCACAAAATAGTCCAAGTTGGCCCCAAACACAGGTGCTCCCAGTTTGAACATTGTGTTTGGCTTTTCTGCAGAGAAACAAAATGAAAGAGCAACTTCAAACACAGGTGCAAAACCCCGCATCTGTGAGGGACAGCCCGAAACCATGGCTTTCCCCTGACCGTTTTCAGCTTGTAAACTTCATCCTCCATGGAGCACCTGTGTCAGAACCAATCAGGGATGTGTATAAATGTTATCAACACCTACACATCATTACTTATTCATCAACAGCACCAAATATTGATGAAACGTGCTTGGGTGCTTTTTTTTTCTTTTGGTTTGTTTTTATTTCTTCCTATGGAGCCGTTCTTTTCAGAAGTTTATGTCCATCTGCCTGATGGAAATAAGTAGAACACGGAGATAAGAAAATTTGGAATGTTTCAGACTATGGGTTCAGATCACTTTTTAATCTTTGTTAAAGATTTTGTGTCACTCCTTTGGTGGGAAACATGGAACACCCACAAAAGGTTCAAAGGCATTGACTGCCTAAAGGCTTAATGGCAACAATTTCCTACTTTATGGTATACTTCTGTGCAGCCACCTCCACCCTGGTAGTCGGTTGCCTTCTTGCTGTTTGATTAGCATTCGAAGAACCTACATTTGAAGCTATATAAGGTTTTGTTTTTCAATAGCTGTAGCAAGCAGCAGAAACAGCAGGGTCTGGCTTTCTGGCAAACTCCACAGGCATTTGGGTTGGTGGCTTTGTATTTGCCTCTGGGCCTTTCCTGCACAGGGCTGAGGAGGGGCTTGTCAGGCTGTTAGAAGCTTTGGAAACCATTTCTTCGTTGACAAATTAAATTTATGTGGTTTTTAATTGTCTGTAAACAAAGCCTTTTAAATCTAGTACTAAATCTCCATCCAAGGTCAGCTGGCATACAAAAGGATGGTTGCTGATTTAGTTTGTCTGCTTTTCTTTTTCTAAAAACCCCTCTCAATCAGTTTATTGTCCTCCAATAGAGATACACAAAACACGCAAATCATTTGGCCACTCCCCCCCACTTTGAATGAATAGATAAAAATCCATCTGTTTTTTATCTGCATGTTTCGAGGGCCAAATTTATGTCCTTTGTAAAAAATGGCCTCAGCAATACAGTTTCCTAGCAAGTGGCGAGGGTAATTGACCAACGCTTGGGTTTTAAGTCAGTGATGGTGATAGTTGAGAAACTTGCAGTATCTTTTTTTTTTTTGGCTCTAACCAGTCATTAGATCTATTTCATTTATGCTGTGAATAACTAAACGATGAAGTTATACAATACATATATATTGGTTATCATGGCTCACAGTCACACTACTAAACACATGCCTTTCAATAAAGAACATAAAAAACTGAGAAAAAAGGTAGTATAGTGTAGATGTTTAGTTTTCTATAGATTGTCATGCAACTGAATATAGTCTTTCAAAAACAGTATTTAAAGCACAGAAAGATGAGCTTCTGGCTGTAGGGCTCTGGCTCTGGCGAGTTCCAGAAAACCTTGAACCAGCTTCCCATTTGCAGCGTGTTGAGCCCTGGCTGTGGCTGCTCTCCTGCCTGCCTCCCTCCTGCAGAGTCAGCACTGCAGTTCTCCCATTTCTCTGAGAGCCAGTTCTGTCTCTGCTGTAAGTGAGAGAGAGAAAAAAAAAAAAAATGGAGCATTACAAATGAGCAAAGACATTGAGCTCTTAGGAAAAAGGGAAGATGGAGCCCACAGAGTTTGAATAAAAGCTGTCAACATTAAGTGAACTGAAGGCTCAAACTCTGGCATAGAACTCCCTCCTGAGCAGCCTGGCTCAGAGAGGGAAGCAATGAAGAGGAGCTTTCATGTATAATACTTACTTGTGAGCCCCTGTTCCTACTTGGAAGAAAGAACCATAAAGCTAAAAAGAAATGCTTTTGGTTTCTTCTTGCAAGTGTACCTGCATACGTACGATGTTACCACATTGCTATTTTTCTTCTATCTCTAGTTTTTAGCGATGGTAAGTAAAAAGGACATATCAGGGTTGAGCAGTTGTCTATATACTAGGTGGTTCTTGGTGCACTCTTGGTCAACAAATGAGACCCACCACAGCAAAGCAAGCATGAAACAAAGCTTATTGACGAAGAGAAAGACAGGTTTACTGAGCAAGAGCAAGGTACAGGTTTACAGAGCAAGATATGTCACCATACAGGCCCCCTTGTCAAGACAAAAAAGGCTTTGGTTATGAGTTGGGTCCTATCTTATACTATCTAGGTAGGGACCTCCATGTGGTTCAGATGTTACCATCGAACCACTTTGATGGACAGTTAACAACATGATAACTAGTCTTCAATTACTCTACTATTCAAATCCTGTTATACTTGGACTGCTTGGACCAATGGGTAGGTATTCCACATTCCTCTAGGTATGGCAGTTAGTCTCTGGGATAGTGGAGTGGCACTAAGATGGGGCTCCCTTATCCTTCGTCCCATGTGGAACAATTGCTTGAGCCACCACCAAAGCAGAGCACCCACTTTGTCTTTTTTCCCTGGGTGAGCCAGAATCCTAACTATCTCCCTAACAGATGTGCTTGTATTTTTAGAAGAGACTGGATTGGCTCTTGATTTTGCTAGTTATATGGCCTTGATAAATTACTTAATATTTTTTTGGGGGGGGCACATTTTTATGTCTATAAAATGGGAATAACCATATTTAACATGTGAAGTTGAAGTATGCATTAAATAAGATAAATTAGAGCATACATTTTTTTTGCATTATCTGATACATATTGGTACCAAAAACTTTGCTGGCCAAGAAACAGCCAGATAACAAGACAATAAAAAGAAAAGAAAAAACTGACATAAATATGAGGAATATCCAGAGAGGGAACTCCCAAAATATAAAAAATATGAGATTAAGTTAAAACTTTAAAAAGCTAGGAATTAAAATATAAACTGCATATCATTGCATTGCTGGTAATGAAGTTGATGCTTTTAAAATAGTGTAGAGCTCACTGAAGCTTCCAATTCTTGAGCTTGAATGATCCTCCCACCTCATCTTCCTAAGTAGTTGGTAATACAGGCATGCAGCACTGTACCCAGTTAATTTAATCTAATTTAATTTTTTGGAGATGGGGTCTTGCTATGTTGTTAAGGTTGGTCTTGAACTCCTGGCCTCAAGCAATCCTCCCACCCTAAGGTGAATTAAAGACATAAGTGTGAGACTTGAAACTATGAAAACCCTAGAAGAAAGGCTAGGAAAAACTCTTTCAGACATTGGCCTAAGCAAAGAATTTATGATTAAGACCTCAAAAGCATATGCAACAAAATTAAAATAGACCAATAGGACTTAATTAAAAAGCTTCTGCACAGCAAAAGAAATTATCAGCAAAGTATAAAGACAAGTTATAGAATGGAAGAAAATACTTGCATCTGACAAAGAATTAATATACAGAATACATTGTCCTCAAACAACTCAACAAGAAAAAAAATTTCCATCAAAAAGTGGACAAAAAACAAAAACAGACATACAGTGGTCAACAGACAGGAAAAGATGCTCCACAGGTAGATACAAATTAAAACCACAAGTTGTGATCTTACAACAGTCAGACTGGCTATTATGAAAAAGTAAAAATACCAAAAGTGGTGGCTAGGATGAGAGAAAAGGGAACACTTTTATACTGTTGATGGGAATGGAAATGGAAATTAGTATAGGCTCTATGGAAAATAGTATGAAGATTTCTCAAAGAGCTGATAATAGAACTACCATTAGATGGAGCATTCCAACTACTTCGTGGCTACCCCAAAGAAAACAGATCATTATGTTAAAAAGGAATGTGCACTTGGATGCTTACTGCAGCACCACTCATAACAGAAAACTCATGGGATCACCCTAAGTGTCCATCAATGGATGACTGAAGAAAGCAAATATGAGAACTCAAACACATTAGCAAGAAAAGAACAAGGGATCTCATCACAGGCTGGGCAAGGGACTTGAAGAGAAACTTCTCAGAAGAAGACAGGCTTGTGGCCTACAGACATATGAAAAAATGCTCATCATCTTTAATCATCAGAGAAATGCAAATCAAAACTACTTTGAGATAAGATCTAACTCCAGTGAGACTAGCCTATATCACAAAATCCCAATACCAGAGATGTTGGTGTGGATGTGAAGAAAAGGGAACACTTCTGCACTGCTGGTGGAAATGCAAATTAATACATTC
>CAUYPK010033616.1:0-23314 GCA_963574355.1 Loris lydekkerianus
CAACACGTTCTATGAAGCAAACATCACCCTGATCCCCAAACCAGGAAAAGACCCAACAAGAAAAGAAAATTATAGACCAATATCACTAATGAATATAGATGCAAAAATATTCAACAAGATTCTAACAAACAGAATCCAGCAACATATCAAATAAATTATACATCATGACCAAGTCAGTTTTATCCCAGGGTCTCAAGGCTGGTTCAATATCCATAAATCTATAAGGATAATTCAGCACATAAACAAATGAAAAAACAAGGATCATATGATTCTCTCAATTGATGCAGAAAAAGCTTTTCATGATCATCCCTTCATGATCAGAATATTTTTAAAAATTGGTATAGAAGGGACATTTCTTAAACTGATAGAGGCTATGTACAGCAAACCCACAGCCAATATCAAATTGAATGGAGTGAAATTGAAATCATTTCCACTCAGAGCAGGAACCAGACAGGGCTGCCCATTATCACCATTGCTCTTTAACATTGTAATGGAAGTTTTAGCCACCACAATTAGGAAATAAAAGGTGATCAAGGGTATTCATTTAGGGTCAGAAGAGATCAAACTTTCGCTCTTCGCAGATGATATGATTGTATATCTGGAAAACACTAGACTTTCTACTACAAAACTCTTAGAAGTGATCAAGGAATATAGCAGCGTCCCAGGTTATAAAATCAACAGTCATAAATCAGGAGCCTTTATATATACCAACAATAATCAAGTTGAAAAAACAGTTAAAAGCTCTATCTCATTCACAGTAGTACCAAAGAAGATGAAATATTTGCGAGTTTAGCTAACAAAGGAGGTGAAAGATCTCTGTAAAGAGAACTATGAAACTCTAAGAAAAGAAATAGCTGAAAATGTTAACAAATGAAAAAACATACCATGCTCGTGGCTGGGAAGAATCAACATTGTTAAAATATCCATACTACCGAAAGCAATATGTAATTTTAACGCAATGCCTATTAAAGCTCCACTGTCATACTTTAAAAATCTTGAAAAAACAATACTTCATTTTATGTGAAATCAGAAAAAAACTCAAATAGCCAAGACATTACTCAGAAATAAAAACAAAGCAGGAGGACTCACGCTACCAGACTTCAGAGTATACTACAAATCGATAGTGATCAAAACAGCATGGTATTGGCACAAAAACTGAGAAGTAGATGTCTGGAACAGAATAGAGAACCAAGAGATGGATCTAGCTACTTACTGTTATTTAATCTTTGACAAGCCAATTAAAAACATTCAGTGGGGAAAAGATTTCCTATTTAACAAATAGTGCTGGGTGAACTGGCTGGCAACCTGCAGAAGACTGAAAATGGACCCACACCTTTCACCATTGAATAAGATAGACCCTCACTGGATTAAAGATTTAAACTTAAGACATAAAACTATAAAAATCCTAGAGGAGAGTGCAGGAAAAACTCTTGAAGAAATCAGTCTGGGCGAGTATTTTATGAGGAGGACCCCCCATGCAATTGAAACAGCTTCAAAAATACACTACTGGGACTTGATCAAACTAAAAACCTTCTGCACAGCCAAGAACACAGTAAGTAAAGCAAGCAAACAGCCCTCAGAATGGGAGAAGATATTTGCAGGTTATGTCTCCAACAAGGGTTTAATAATCAGAATCCGCAGAGAGCTCAAACGTATAAGCAAGAAAAGAACAAGTGATCCCATCACAGGCTGAGCAAGGGACTTGAAGAGAAACTTCTCTGAAGAAGACAGGTGCATGGCCTACAGACATATGAGAAAATGCTCATCATCCTTAATCATCAGAGAAATGCAAATCAAAACTACTTTGAGATATCATCTAACTCCAGTAAGATTAGCCCATATCACAAAATCCCAAGACCAGAGATGTTGGCGTGGATGTGGAGAAAAGGGTAAACTTCTACACTGCTGGTGGGAATGCAAATTAGTACATTCCTTTTGGAAAGATGTTTGAAGAACACTTAGAGATCTAAAACCAGACCTGTCATTTAATCCTATAATTCCTCTACTAGGTATATACCCAGAAGACCAAAAATCACATTATAACAAAGATATTTGTACCAGAATGTTTATTGCAGCCCAACTCATAATTGCTAAGTCATGGAAAAGACCCAAGTGCCCATCGATCCACAAATGGATTAATAAATTGTGGTATATGTACACCATGGAATATTATGCAGTCTTAAAGAAAGATGGAGACTTTACCTCGTTCATGTTTACATGGATGGAGCTGGAACATATTCTTCTTAGTAAAGTATCTCAAGAGTGGAAGAAAACGTATCCAATGTACTCAGCCCCACTATGAAACTAATTTATAGCTTTCATATGAAAGCTATAACCCAACTATAGCATAAGAATATGGGGAAAGGGCGAAGGGAGGGGATAGGAGGAGGGCAGATGAGTGGAGGGAGGGCGATTGGTGGGACCACACCTATGATGCATCTTAGAAGGGTACATGTGAAACTTACTAAATGCAGACTATAAATGTCTGAACACAATAACTAAGAAAATGCCATGAAGGCTATGTTAACCAGTTTAATGAAAATATTTCAAATTGTATATAAAACTAGCACAATGTAACCATGTTTGCATTAATGTACACAGCTATGATTTAATTAAAGTATTTTCACCCATATTGTTAGTATTTTTCTCCAAATTATTTTTTAAAGTTATTTTAAAATCCTGTGTACTAATTATCTGTGTCATCTCCTGTTCTTTATCTAGTCACCTGTTTTTCTTTGATTTTCTTTCACATTTTCCTGACTTTTTCTTCTTTTTTTTTATTATGTGCCAGAATTTGAATATAAGAACTGGGAGACCAAAGTTAATAATATTTTACCCCAGAAATGGCTCAAATTTCTCTCTTTCTGGGAACTACTGTCAGGGGCTAGTCTCTTCAGTCCAATCACAAGTTAAGCTGGGTGGGGTTGGTTCAATATTTTAGTTAGTTTTGGTTCACATCTGGTCATTTTTTGAGACAGGATCTTGCTCTGTTGCCCACAGAGCCCACAGATGCAGTGGCATCATCGTAAGTTACTGCAACTTCAAACTCCTGGTCTCAAGCTATTTTTGTTTCCCAGCAGCTGGGACTATAGGTGTATGCCAACAAGCCTAATTTTTCTATTTTTTGTAGGGGGGGGGGGTCTTGCTACATTGCTCAGACTTTTCTTGAAGTCCTGAGCTCAAGTGATCTTTCCACCTCAGCCTCCCAGAGTGATAGGATTACAGGGGTGATCACCCGCCCAGCATATATCTGGCTTCATGTCTTGAAGGTGAGACCAGGCCTTTCTCTCCTGAAGATAATTGTGATTGTGATTTAAGAACTGTAAGACTGCAAGGCCCACTTCTGCTCTCCAGCCAAGACCCCCACTCCAGCTCTCCACGCCTTACCTGGAAAATGTCCACTGGGTGGGAGAGGAGTAGCTCTAGCATCTGGCTCCCTCCAGCAGATTCCAATCCCTGTGCTTGCCTACGCTCAGCTTTAAAAGTTTGGCAGATTTCTCTTCTTTGTCCTGTCAAAGTTCCTTTACATCCAAGATTCCATTTTCAGTCACATCACTTTACCTTTTTTTCCTCAAGTGGCCTTTGTCACTGTGATATTTTGTCTCCCAGTTTTGTCTGAATTCTTCCTGATCCTTTATTTATTTTTTTTCTTTTGGTGATCCATAAACTTTTCTTTGATCTTTTCTTCTTTTGTTTGTGATTTAAAGAGACCCCTCATGCCCACTATTTCTTTGTGGTTATGGAGAACTCATCTCCTGTTTCCTTGGTACAGTCCTCTTGCAATTGCTCTTTTAAAAGAATGGACTTTTTCCTCATGTTCTATTCCTCCTCTCCTCCCTCTTTTGGGGAGTAGGTCTCATGCTCTTATTTTCTAATTAATTATAAATATTGAATCCACCCAGTCCACTTACTGAGGAGCTGGGCCCATCTTCAGCTTTAATTTGTTGTTTTACCTCTTGCATGCAAAAATCCATTTTATTTTTATTTTTTGCAATTTGGCACATTTCTCCATCATATTTTGTGGTTGCAGTGGCTCACAGCAAAGCTGCTTCAATCCCAAATTCTTTGTGCAGTCACTGGGCAGTGTCGAGCCCTCCTTTTTTACCTGACTCGCCTCTGGTCCAGCAGTCCTTCTGGCCAGGTCACACAGAGGCAGAGTGCTGTGTCAGTAAGGTTTCACCTTCACCTTTATCTTTCTGACCATTCTGAGGGGTCAAATTGGGTCAGCACAGGGCCTCTCCCATGTCCTGACCATACGCTTGGATTTTGTCCTGATTAAAAATTATTTATTTATTTCTGGATAAGCCTTTTACATCTGTGACATTTATTTTCAAGGAAGTTGGTTTCTTGCTTGATGTCCTAGGAGGTATTTGTTGAGATTCAGCCTCACCAAAAATAATGATAATGATGACAATAGCAGCTACTCACTGCCAGGCGCCTGGCCTACCTCATCTCTAATCCTCCCAGCAGCCCTGCACAGTAAATATTATCTCTGTTTTGCAGATACATTTTATTTATACTCCGCCATGTTCCAGGATGGTTTATAGAAGGCTTTAGAAGGGTTCGTAAAATACAGCCTGGTCACAAAAGGTAAAGGTAGAGAAAAATATCCTTTAAAAAGCAGCATGGAAATATGTCTCAGTGAGTTTCAAAGCCATTCCTGCATCCCCGTAAGTGTTAGGCAGTAGAATTGTGATTTGCACCTGGGTATGGTGGCTGCTGAGTGCTGCTCAGACCTAAGCTGAACTGACTTGGGCTGGGCAATGAGAGGAGAGAGACACATGTTCTAGGGAAAACTTCAAGAGGGACAGGTGGGCTGAAGGGGGAGCTCTGACTCCCACAGTGCTGACCACAGCCAGGTTGAAAAGGGCTGGGTTTCTGAAAATTGCCAGGCCCTGGGCTGGGACTCAGGATACCTCCTCCCAGCACTGTGACTCATTGGAATGAGTAGTCTCTGAGGTCCTTTACAGAGCTGCTCTGCGTGTGGCATGTACTGGGCACTTGCTGTGGACAAAGCCAACCCTGTGAGTGGGTGCAGGGGTGTGTCCCAGTGTGAACAAGTCACATGTCATTTCTGTACTCAAAGAGTATTAAGGAAATAATACAACCAGACCTCCATGAGCTCCACATCAGTGGATTCAACCAACCTTGGACTGAAAAGATTCAGTAAGTTAAAGCACCCCCGTACTGAACATGTACAAACTTTTTTGGAGTCATTATTTCCCAAACAGTACAGTATAACAACTACTTACATAGCATTTGAACTGCATTAGGTATTAGAAACAACCTATAGATGATTTGTTTATTTATTTAGACAGAATCTCACTATGTTGCCCTCACTAGAGTGTGTGGTGTCACAGCTCACAGCAACCTCAAACTCTTGGACTTAAGTGATTTTCTTGCCTCAGCCTCCTAAGTACCTGAGACTACAGTTGTCCGCCACAATGCCAGGCTATTTTTTGTTGCAGTTGTTTTTGTTGTTTAGCAGGCCCAGGCTGGGTTCTAATCCACCACCCTCAATGCATGAGACTGGCGCCATAACCATTGTGCTACGGGCCCCGAGCACCTATAGATGATTTAAAGTATGCTGGAGAATGTGTGTGTGTTGTATGCAAATACTATGCCATTTTAAATGTGAGACTTGAGGGTCCACCGATTTCTGTATTTGTGGGGAGTCCTGGGACCAATCCCCTGTTTACTGAGGGACTCTTGCATACACATAATAAACAATGAGTGAAAAGAATTGGATTCATGAAGGAAACTACTGTAGGGCTAATTTGGGTGGGAGATAAGGGAAGGACTCTCTGAAGAGCTACCTTACGAGTGGAAACCATTTAGTTGGCACCTGCTGTTTTGCTTCCCTGTTACCCCTTTCTCTGAGAACAGAGCCCTGTTTCTTTTGGGGTAATCCATTCTGCATGGACTGGGTATGGTATGCCCCTAGTCTTAGGTGTGGGTGTGTGACCTAGACCTCACTGGGTTGAATAACGTCCCCCCACCAAAAATTAATATAGCTTTTGCCCCAGAATCTCAGTGTGTGATCTTATTTGGAAATAAGAGTCTTTGCATGTGTAATTACTTCAGATAAGGTCATGGTATTCTGGGGTGGGTCCTAGACCCAGAGACTGTTGTCAGTACATGAAGGCCATGCGAGGACACAGCAAGATGTAGGGAGAAGGAGCATGCACCTGTCATTCAGGGAGCACCAGGGACTTCCAGCAGCCATTAGTGGCCGGGAATATGAAGGAAGAATTTTTTTCTCTAAAGCCTCCAGAGGCAGCATGGCCCTGCCAACACCTTGACTTTGGGCTTCCAGCCTTCAGGATGGTGAGTGGATACCTGAGTCAAGCCCCCCTGTTGGTGGCCCTTGGTTACGGCAGCCCCAGGAAACGAATATGGTGGTTGGGTAAGAATGCCAGCTTCCTTTTCCCTGATGAGACGGCTCTGAGGCATGTTTCCCATAGTCTCTGGCAGGACTCCAGCTGCCCACAGGGTGACCCGCTCCTCTGTGTGCCCTGAGTTGGCTCTTCTCTCTTCTTCCCTGCTGCTCTCCACTCCCCGACACGGCTTCTTGGTATCACCGTCTAAATAAACTGCTGGGTCCAGCTGTTTGTCTCAGGCTTTGCCTTTGGGGAATCTAAATTGAGACAGCTGCTGTTCGAGCCCACAGAGGCTGGTGGAGAGGGGCTGAGGGTGAGGTTGGTGGCAGGAGCCACGTCATGAAGGCCCTGTACAGGACCATGAGTTTGGATTTAACCATGTTGTCACGGGAAACCACAGGAAGGATTTGAGCAGGGAGTGATGTCTGATGCTCATTTTTCAGCAGTTACAGGGAAGCAAACTGCAGTGATCCTCCTTTTTATGATTCATGATCCGAGGCCAAGGACTCCAATGGGGAGGAGTGAGACGCATGGTAGACTTGGCAAGATGCAATTTTCTCCCCATGAATCTTGGGGACCTCTTGTTATGCTGGAGGCTCTCTTAGTTAACACCCAATTGCTGAGTAATTCTTATTACCTCCCCTCACTGACAGACAATGAAGAGCTGTCAAGCTTGTCTTATAAAACAAGACAATTCTCCCCCCTCCCAATTCTGTAGCTCAGGACTGAGGAGAGCGGAGGAGCTCCTGCCGCGGTAGCAAAGCATCCTGGCGGTGTCTCCGCCAGCCGGGCTTTCAAGTGAGCAATGATCTCCCGGTTGTTGTAGGAGACAGAGGTGGGCGTAGGGAGTGAGGCAGAGGTGACCTTTTGTATCTGCCTCCTGTTCTGGTTCCTATTGCCCTTTCAGAAAGAAACCTCCCTGCAACACCTCCGGGATTTGTGTATAAATCTGCATCTGCAGTTTGATGGGATACGAGGGACACACTTCTGTCCAAGATTTGAAGTTAACTGCAGTTATATAGGAAACAGTCTGATCCCAAGTCTAAATGATGAAAGGGGAATGAAAGATTATCTAGCTCTAGACAGAATTCCAGGCACATAGTAGGCCCTTGATAAATCCAGCCGTCTCTCCTCCTCCCTCCATTCCTTCCTTTCCTTCTTACCCCACCCAACCTTATTTCCGAAGCCGGAATCACCTCTACAGTGGACTCATTAAGTGGGGTCCAGCCTCATTGTGGATACCGCAGGGAAGTTCCTCCTTGTTCCATTTCAGTTCAGTTCTCCCAGTGAGAAGAGTCACCTGTTAAATTCTGAGATGAACTTACTTCCCTGTAGCTCCTGCCTGCTGGCTCCAGCTGTGCTCCCCAGAGGCCCCACCATGTGCATCTTATCTCTCTTCTGCATGAGTACCCCCTAGACATTTGGAGAGAATGCTCAAATCCCTAACAGTCTTTTGTTTGTTTGGTTAAGCTACAAGAAAAAAGATAGTTGCTCAACCTTTCTGTTTGCCTGCCTACCAACAAATTCTAATGGTCTTTATCTCTTTTGAAATGGTGGCCTTGACTACAGCAGACTCAGAATATCACCTCCTTTCTCCTGAACAACATACCCCTAGTGATGCAACCTAAGATGACATTAGTCTTTTGGAATTTTTTATTTTTAGTTTTTTTTGGTGGCAGCTCCTTTATACTGTTAGTTCATGTTTAGTTTAACATTGATGAAAATCCTTAAATCAGGGACTGGAAAGTCAAACACTGTCAGAGGCCAGACAGGTAAGGCAAATAAGCAAAGCCTCACCTTCTGGGTGAGGCTTGTTGTGACATGAAGAGTTCATGCCCTTTTCATAGTGGGCAGCAGCTCTCTGAAACAGCAAGTTGTTGCTATGCAAGGTGGAGGCTTAGTGTGAAATATTAGAGGCTCTTACATAAAAATCCAAACTTGTTTAAAAAAAAAAAAAAATCCAGTGATCTGGTAACTTTGTGTTCATAACCTAGCATGGCTGGGGCTGAATTGTGGCTGCCCGAGACCCTTGGGCTATTGTGCAGAAGCTTCCAAGAGGGCTCTGGGCCACCTCCCATGTGACAATGCTGAACAAATAGGGCAGGTCCAATGGTCCCGAGGAGAGGCTGGTGCTGCAGGGCTCAGATGCCGTGTTCCCTGATATAATTTTTGCACATTATAACAAAGGGAGGGGCTCAGTCTGGGACGTACTGGAGTGTTAGCATCTTGCACTTTATTATAAGAAATTTTGCAAGCTTATTACTTTGTAGTAATAAGTATGTTCTGGTAGAGAGTAGAAGGGCAGACATGATAAAATGGCAGACATATTAAATATGATAAAGGGCAGACATATTAAATATAATATATGCTGTAGAGTTAGGGAGAGAGAAGGGCCAGGAAGGAACAGAAAACAGGGAAAGGGGAAAGAAAGCAGAGGTGACGGTGGGGTGGGGGGGTGGGTGCCAGTCAGAGATGAGTCAGGGAATGTGGCTTTTGACTAGAAACCTGATCACTGGAGGGACTGAATCAGAATGTCTAGATACAAGTGCAAAGGCCCCAAGGTCAGCCTGCTCTTGGTGCATTTGCATTTGCAAGGCAGTGAGGGGCCTTGAGGAGGAGCATGGTGAGGGATGGTCAGTGTTGGGACTAGAGGTGTGAGGAGAGGTCGGTGGCCACTTTGGGTAGCAGCTGGCAGGTTATGATGAGGAGTTTGGACATGATGTTTGATGTGAAGTCCTCAGGGTGGAGGACAGCTTGGGCAGTAGAGGGACATGAAGGAGCTTTCTGTATTCTATGTATTAAATGATGCAGAGACAGGCGTGCAGGGGAAAGAAGGGAGGGGAGGCCACCTCGGCCTGTTGGGGTAAGAGGCGGTGGGATGGACCTGGGATGGAGGGTGGTCTTGGGGAGACGTGGCTGCATTCTGGATTCTGCCTTGATGATGTGTTGGATCGGGGTACGAGGGAGAGAAGAATTGAGGCTGACTGCAAGGTTTTGGCTTGAATAACTGGGCAAGGGAGGAACAGCAGGCGGAGAAGGCTATGCGGAGGGCAGATGGGGGCGTGAGGGGACTGAGGAATCTGGAGACAAGGAAGCAGCGGTGTGGGACAGACAGTATCGCTGACAGCTGGTATCACAGAGGGAGATGTGTTCCGGGTCTTCACTCCAGACTCTGTCAGTTTCCTGTCGCTGCTGTAACAAGTAACCACAGTGTCATGGCACAGACTTGGTATCCTGGAGCTCTGGGGGTGAAACATCCGAAATGGGTTTCACTGAGTTAAGTCAAGGTGTCTGCAGGGCTGCGGTCCTTCCAGAGGCTGCAGGGAAGAGTCTGTTTCCTCGCCTTTTCTGACTTCTAGAGGCTGCCACCCCCCTTGGCTACCTTTCCATCTTCAAGGCCAGCAGTGGGGGTGCTGTCCTTCTCACTCTGACACTATCCCTCTTTCCTCCACTTGCCATTGTAAAGACCCCAAGGTTACATGAGGCCCACTGGACAATCCAGGATTGTCTCCCCCATCGCAGGACTCTTAACCACATCTGCAAAGCCTCTTTGCCATGTAAGGCAAAGATCTGCTGTGTCCAGGTGCCCGTTGATGGGTTCTGGGGACCAGGGAGTAGATGACTTTGGGGAACATCGTTCTACCTACCACAGTGACGCCTCCTTCTGCATACCCCCCTAGGATGAGGGAGGAGTGGAGTGGGGCTCTCCTATTTGCCTCATACCTCTAAAATGTGGTAGGAAGAAAGATTTCATGGCAGAAGGCTGAGAACCGGTGTAGCAAAAAAAAAAAAAAAAAAAATCTGCTTATTACTTAATGCTGCCTGGAGTAGGAAATGAAAGGGACATCATTGGAAAACCCTTTGACTAACTCGTGTCTGCTGGAGTTCTAAGCCTTTTGCTCCATCCTTCATCAAATAACCTATGAGTTAGAGTGAAATCTGTCCAGGAGAAGGCTGTATGTTCCTCTCACACATGCAGCTACCTCTTTTTTCTTTGGAACTTGTCTTTCTAGTTTGCCCTAATCCCCACTCCTCCACCTTGTCTCAGCCCTGGTCCTCTTTATGCATTTATATCAGCCGCGTGGCTCTCAAAACCACTTGTGTTCATGTCTCCTCACTTAAAGAACACCAGTTACCAATGGATACAAGATCCTTACCTCCCGGGGTTTACATTCCAGTGGGGTGTGGGTGTGCAGCACATGGTGAAATAAGTAAGTAGCATATACAGGATGAAAATGGGTAAGAAGTCCTGGCCTCTCTAAGCCTCAGTTTCCTCTTCTTTAAGTGATCTGGATTGGTGTTTTCTTTTGCCACCGTTGTAAGCATTAAATAAGAGGATGCTCAATTGTGTCCTCTCAGAATTCCTTGTTGAAGTCCTAACCTCCAGGGCCCAGGAACGTGACCTTACTAGGAGGCTGGCCCTTCACAGAGCTCATCAAGGGAAGATGAAGTCATCTGAGTGGGCTGTCATACAGTACACGTGGCGTCCTTAGAAGACGAGAACATTTGCACACAGAGAGCGAAGATGGTGTGCAGAGGCTGGAGAGAGGACTGCTGTCCACCAGCTAGGAGAGAGGCCGGGGACAGATGCTCCCTCATGGCCCTTACAAGGAACCAACATTGCCAACACCTTGGTTTTTGATTTCTGTACACACACACACACACATATATATATACACACATATTTTTAAATTTCAGATTAATATGAGGGTACAAACAAGCAGGTTACAATGTTTGCATTTGTTAGGTAAAGTACCTGTTGTAATTGTTTCCCCCACCCAGCAGGTGTGCCATACATGGTGCCCTTTAGGTGGGAACACACCAGTGGCCCTGTCCTGCCTTTTTTCTCCTCCCTCCCTCCACACCTATCCCCCAACTTGAATTGAGTTTTTCTCTTGCGTGTAATGGTTGGACAGACATATATAAGGAAAGTGTCAGTCTAATCCCTGTGGTCCCTTTTCCACACCCTGCCAGCTTTCTCAGATGGGTTGCTCCAAGCAAGAAGCACTTCCCCCAGCAGGTCTGACTTGGTGCAGTTATCATGTTTCAGGGCAGAGCAAAGCTTTGCATGACAATAGTCTCTGGAGAGAAAAAGCAAGCCTTCACACTACTGCCTGACACACCTCCATCACAGACTTCCAGACTTTCTTCGAGGTTTCCGTGCCAGATGGGAGAGGATAGTGTATGAGCTGGTCCTCGCAGGGCGTCTTCCATGACCTAGAATGATAGATCACCACCTAAACCGGCATTTGGGCTGCATTATCACAGCCACTACAGGGAAAGGGAGAGTTGGACCCTTGCCTCTCCAAATAACAGACTACTCTCCAGAGTGCTGTTTGTGAAGACACAGAATGGTCACCATGGCTTGTTGGATGTGAGCAGGGAAGAAAAGCTATCCATGGAAAACTGCAGTCTGAAAACCTTTCCTTCTCCATGGCATTCCAGTCACCCCGAACCTGTTTCCTGTACTTGTTCATTGGATCAGAAGGATCCTGAAATTTCTCTAACATCTGATGCCAACTGTTGGTAGGCAACAGAAACTTCTTTCTTGCCAGGCTAGCATATCTCAACTGCTGGTTAAAGTACTTGCTATGTGCCAGACATGTAAGTCCATTCTGTGATCTGTAAATGTTTATTGAGATTTTATAGTAGTAATTTGGATGAGTGAGGGTGTTAAGTAGGAGATACCAGCCGAAAGTGGCTTAGTGAGTAACAAATTATTTTTCTTATCACAGAAATCCAAGAGAAGCTGGATTCAGGTTTGGTTCTATATTGCCTGGACTCTGTATCAGCTCCTCTCTGCAGTTTTTGTCTTCTGCCTCATGGAGCCAAACAGCTGCTGCTGCTCCATCATCACATCTCTCAGGTCAATGTCTGAAGCAGGAAGGCAGTGGGAAGATGGTTGTTGGGCAGGCATATGCCAGCCATTATTCTAGGTGCTGACATCTTGTCTCTTCTAATCCTGAGCAATATACTCTGGGAAGATGTCCTCTTAGAGATGTTAAGTGATTTTCCTAGGGCCACAAACTAGTAAGTGGCATAAATAGAATTTAAATCTAGGTTGACTCCAAAATTTGTGTTCATCCTACTAACATGTTGCAGTGTCTAGATCAGGATTTCTCAGTGTGGGCACTGTTGACATTTTGGGCTGGACAGTTCTTTGTTGTGTGTGGTTTTTCTTTGCATTGTAGAATGTTGATCCTCTTCCATAGCATCTGCTTACTAGATGCCTCTCAGTTGTGACAGCCTCCAGACATTGCCAGATGTTCAGATGTTGCCAGAATCACCCACAGTTAGGAGCTGTTGCCCTTGAGGGAACTCTTTCTGACTGTCAAGCTTCAATACAGAATTGTATCAGTCCCGAGCCTTTAACACGGTGAATATTACACTCGCTTCTCTGGCTCTCGGTGTGGAATTTTCACACCACATTCTCTAATTTGGAATGACTGGGCAGAATAGATTGGAGAAGATGACGAACGGACCCCAGAATGCTCTGGTTATTGATACTCTGTCACTGGGACAACTCCGAGTGGTGTTTTGTAGGTCAACTCTCTGAACTTGGACCTTCACATCACTCTTCTGATGCAGGTACTATTCTCCTGATCTTTGGGTGAGGAAAGTGAACTGAGGACTGTGAAATCGCTTGCCTGCAGCCACAGGCTGGAGTGTGCTCTGAGGCGGTCTGTCTGCAGGGCCCCCTGGAGCCTTGCTGTCTTCTCAGAGCCTCTGTGTGTGAGTTCCTGTCAGCTCTGATTTTCAAACAGGAAACATACAAGAAGACAGTCAGTGACAAAACTAGTAGCTCGGGTAATTCTTAAGCCATTTTTGGGTTTTCAGGCCTTGGGAGTTTAAGGAGTCCTGCCAATGTGGACTGAATGTTCCTGTCCTCTCCAGATTCACATGTTCAAGTCCTCCCCCTCCCCGCATGTGATGGTGTTAAGATGTGGGGCGTTTGGAAGATGATTGGTTATGTGAGGTCATGAGGGTGGAGCCCCCATAGTGGGATCAGTGTCTTCATGAGAAGAGGAAGAGAGACCAGAACTGTTCTCTTTCTCCATCACATGAGGACCAGCAAGGTGGCAGCTATCTGCAAGCCAGGGAGAGAGCCCTCACTAGAACCCATTCACGCTGATCTCAGCCTTCACAGAAAGAGAGAAATAAATGTTTGCTACTTAAGCAAACAGTCTGTGGTATTTTGTTATGGCAGCCCGAGCTGGCTGGGACAACTGGTAACACAGATGAATGACCACAGGAGATCAGTTAATGACAGGACAGTGACACATCTGTGGCCCCAGAGAGAGGCAAAGGCAGAGGTTCCCTGCTCTGATGCCTGGTGAAATTGTGTTTTAAGGCTGCCTGTTTGCTTACCGGTCATCTTCTCCAATCTATTCTGCCCATGACTGTTGGAGGGATTTCTCTACAAACACAGAGACCACCAAACCCTGTTGCCAGATGCTCAGCACCTGCAGAGTGGAGAGCTGCACCTGTGCACAGCATCCAGGCCTGGGCTGGACCGCACCTCCCTCTCCGGGTCTCTGTCTGCACTTTCATGATTGCGTTCCTGAAACCATTGTTTGTTCTCATCCCTATGCTTTTGCAGAAGGGCTCCTGCTGTCTGAATGTACATCCCCGCCATCCGCCATCCGCCAGACAGACCCCTTATTGTCCTTTAAAAATTTTCTGAGTCTTTGAGCACACTTCCTGGGATCTCCCCCCTCTGGTAGTGAGTCACTCCCTGCTGAGTGATGGGGGCCTTCCTTGCACACGCTTCCGTGCCTTTTCTTCTTCTGTGTTGAGACGCTCCATGGTTTCTGTCTGACATTTGCAGTCTCCTCCAACATTTATTCCTTCACAAATATTTGTTGAGATCCACGTCCTGTGTACTGTGCTGGGGGCCAGAGGTGCAACAGGGAACAAAATAGATGGGTCGTCTGTGTTTTCTTAGAAACCAAGGTCTGTTTGGAGGAACTGGCACTAAACAAGTACCAAGTAATTAAAAATATAAGTGTAGTAAGTTCTACAAAGGAAAAATTTACCATGAGTGCTCCCAAATGCTTTTTATCACTGCAACCCAGTGGCCCTCAGTAGGGGTGATTTTGGCCCCCTGGGAATATTTGACAACATCTGGAGATATTTTTGCTTGTCACCACTGGATGGAAAGTGCTCCTGGGATCTGGTGGGAGGAGGCCAGGGGTGCAGGACAGCACAGGCTGACAAGGAATGATCTGGCGCCTGGTTATGAATGTTACTGGGGTTGGGAAACCCTGCTGCAGACGCTTCCCCAGCATGATGCACCTGTAACATATGCTCATTAAATAAACGGTGGAGGAAAGAAGTCACTCAATCGTGGTGGCCAGGGGTGCCAGTACTTCTTAGATGGGCACCTGTGAATAATTTCTTCAGTCCTCAGAGGCTAGGGCAGGGCTGGTGTTGTTGTACAGGTCCCTGTGCTCACAAGGACCCTGGCTCTGTTGAAGATTTGGCTAGCACCATCTTGAAATCCTTAGGAATTTTCCAGCAAGAGTCCTGCATTTTCACTTTGCACTAGGTCCCACAAATTACGTAACTGGGTCGGCTTAAGATGGAGGCTGTGGATAATGGAGCCTCTGAGAACGGGGTTAGAAGGGGGAGGTGATAGCCAAGCTTCTGAGGAGAGTCGGGGAGGCCTGTGACCCTCTGTTGTCTCAGGTCTGGGACCAAAGCCTGGAGTTTTAAACATTTAATTTTATTTTTAAACTTTGGTACATCATGATTGTACATATCTATGCAATACATTGGAATTTTTTTTTTTTTTTTTTCAGTTTTTGGCTGGGGCTGGGTTTGAACCTGCCACCTGCGGCATATGGGGCTGGCGCCCTACCCCTTTGAGCCCCAGGCGCCGCCCCATTGCAATGTTTTGATACAGATAATGTATGGTGATCAGATCAGGGTGATGAGCTTGCCCATTATCTCAAACATTTATCATTGTGTGTGTGTGTTGGGAACATCCAATGTCCTCCTTCCAGCTGTTTCAAACTATGTAATATATTATTGTGAACTTAGTCACCCCACAGTGCTAGAACTTAGTCCTCTCCAGCTGCAACTGTGAATCCTTCAAGTCTCTCCTTCGCTCCCTTCCCCCCGCCCCGGTCCTTCCCTGCCTCTAGTAACCTCTGTTCTGCCTTTTACTTCTTCGAGATCAACTTCTTTTAGCTTCCAGGTATGAATGAGAACATACTTTCTGTCTTCGGCTGATTTCACTTAACATAATGTCCTCTACTTCCCCTGTTGGCACAAATGACAGAATTTCGTTATTTTTTTTGAGATAGGGTCTCTCTCTATTGCCCTTGCTAGAGCGTGGTGCCCCCTCCACATATCAGCCTTATTGGCTTCCTTGCTGGTGCCCAAACATGCCCAGCACCCTCACTGCTTGGGCCCCGTATTGGCTGCTCTCTGGTGCTGGCATTCTCTTTGAGCAGGTGGTCACTCGGCCCTGTCTCTCAATTCATTCAGGTCTCTGGTGTGTGTCACCTTCTTGGAGAGACCTCCCTGGCCAGCTTATCTAAAATGGCCCTTCCCTGACTCTTCACCCCCATCCTCAGCCTCGATCTCTCTCTGAAGTCAAACCATGTGATCTCACACCATTGACTGGTTCACTGTCCTTCTTTCCTACTGAAGCAAAGGTCCCATCAACTTAGACTTGTCTTATTCACTCCTGTATCCACAGTATTTACCTCAACCCCTCACACAGATTCACCCTCCCTAAATATTTGATAGTTGAATGGATTTATGGGGTGGGTTCTCCTGCCCCAGACAGACACTGTCTATGTTGACACGGCACCAGAACAAAAGCAAAAATGAAAACAAATGCTGGGAAATCCAATCAAATAATCAGCCAGAATGTAGTCTTACTGGGTGGTTACAATCCCCGCCATGTCCACTGAATACCCTCTAGCTTTCTAGTGTACACTGGGCTGACACATCCCAGAATAGCTGATCCCAGAGCACTCCAGTACCATAAGAAGATGGAAAAAACTATAAGGAGAACTCTTTTTCCTCAGCTCTGTTAGCTGTGGCTAGAACCCAGAGCCCCAGGCCTGAGCTCTGTGCATAAAGAGTTTATCATAGCACCAGCATCTACAGGTAACTCAAACTAATCAACAGCAACAAAAAAAGAGCAAACAACCCTATTTATCACTGGGCAAAAGATAAGATCAGAACCTTCTCTGAAGGAGACAGACAGATGGCCAACCAATACATGAAAAAAATGCTCAGAGAAATGTAAATCAAAACCACCTTGAGATACCACCTAACTCCAGTGAGAACAGCCCATATCACAGAGTCCTAAAGCTGCAGATTCTGGTGCAGATGTGGAGGGAAGGGAACACTTTTACACTGTTGATGGGATTTGTAAACTAAAACAGCCTCTTTGGACAGAAGTATGGAGAATTCTCAAGGAACTCAAAGTAGACCTTCCATTTGATCCTGCAATCCCATTACAAGGTATCTACCCAGAAGGAAAAAAAAATCATTTTATCATAAGGACATCTGCACTAGATTGTTTCTCACAGCTCAATTTACAATCCCCAAGATGTGGAATCAACCAAGGTGCCCATCAACCTATGAATGGATTAATCAACTGTGTTGTATGTATACCATGGAGTACTATTCAGCCATAAAAAAGATGGAGATTTTACTTTTTTTGGTATTAACTTAGATGGAATTGAAACATATTCTTAGTAAAGTTCCACAAGTATCCAATGTACTCAATACTAATATGAAGCCAAAAGATGATCTAATATACACCCACACAACAGAAAAATTCAATTCCGTTCAAGATGGGAGGAAGGGGGAGGGGAAGGAAACAGAAGGGAGGAGGGAGGGGAATAGGTGTGCTCCCACTTAGTGGGCACAATGTAAGGGGTGGATGGGACACCTCCTGGGTGAGGGACACAGCTACAACAAGGACTTTACCTAACAAACACAAACAAGGTAACCTAATTATCTACTCTCATATTAAACTGAAATAAAAAAAAAAAAAGAAAAAAAGAGTTCATCATAGCACCAGAATCTCCTGGGAAAACAGTTGTCTGAATTCTCCCTTTAGACACTGGATCAAGCTGTCCAAATGGTGCTTTCTGGTTCTGACCAGCACCCCCGATGCTGTTGATGTAAATGGTCCCCAGCCTCCTGTGGAGGAACATTGGACTAGAGCATTGTCTAGAGCCAGAGTCCCCCCTCTGTTTAATTCCGGCTTCAAGCAGGCATAGGAGACTAATTAAGCAGTTATATGGAGACTTTCCGGAAGAGTTCAACCACCTCATTAATTGGAACTCAACAAAATTGGGATTGGAGATTGGAATAAAAATAGCTTCATGCAGGTTGAAAGGTAACATTAACTTTAGTGTCAGGAACGTAAGTTTCAAGGTAGTGAGGGAGATTGAGAGGGAGGTCGGGCAAGTGAATGTTTATGTTCTGGCATCTGTGCAGCTCATCTGCAGAGCAGTGGTGTGCCTCACACACGAATCGTGACAATGAGATAATACTAACTAACATATTATGTTCGTTCCTAGTCTGCCCTCACAAATTATTACAAACGGGCTGGCTTCATCAACAGAAACTTGTCGTCTCACAGCTCTGGAGGCTAGGAGTCCGAAACAGGAGGTGGGCAGGGCCGTGTTCTTTGTGAAGGCTCATGGGGAGAATCTGTTCTGTCTTTCTCCTAGTTCCTCGGAGTTCTTTGGCGCCTGGAGTTCTCTGCCTCCACCATCACAGGACATCATTGTGTGTTTGCGTCTGCGTCTAAATTTCCCCTTTTTGCTGGGACACCAGTCATATCAGATTAATGCTTTCCTTAGTGACCTCATCTGAAGTTAATTATGTTTGCAAAGACCCTATTTCCAAATGAGATCATGTTCCCAGCATAGCTTTTTGGAGTAAGACAATTCAAGATGCAAGTATCCACTAAGCACCCCCTGTATGATGGTACTCAGGGGACATGAGAGTGTGGACAGGGAAGCCCCATTGATCATACAGGCTAGAACCAGGCCCCCTGCATCCACACATGTTAAAACCAGTGCTCATCTCAACAGCTCATCCCATTTAAAGATGGGCAAAATCACCTGTGATGCCCACCTAGAGTTGCAGCCACCAGCGTCCACCCTGCCTATGGCTCTGGTTCCAAAACCTTATAGTCTCAAAAACAAAGTCAGATTATTTTGCTGGTGGACTCCTAGGAGGTTTTGGTTGTTACATGTTGACTCTCTCACACAGGGAATCAAAACAGTGTCCAGACTAAACCACACACAGAGTGGGGGGAGGTTGCCCAAAGACTATACATTTTTAAATTACAATCATTTACCAAGTCCTCTCCCCCCATTCCATGCCCTTCCCCACACAACACCCTGATGATGAGCCTGGGAGGAGACATGTGGCGGGTATGTTAAGGGAACACCCACACCATACCTATGTGGTCCCGTATGGTCTAGCCCTTGTTTAATTCTGTCACTCTCTATTTATTGCTCAGCAGATTCACTCAACATTGACTCAGAAAACATTTGGGCTTCTGCTCTGTGCCACTTGCCGTATGGGGGCTGGGGAGACAGCAAGGGAGAGGACAGAGCAAGTGTCTGTCTTATGGAGCCTACACGCCACGGAGGAACAGGCAAGGAGGCAAGGGATGACGGAATTCCCACTGTTGGCTATGATCCTCTCTTTCTTTGCCAAGAAATCTGATATTCCAAATAGTCTGTGATATCTGCCTCATGCCACGGATACCTGTGTCTATAACAAAAAGACCATAAACCAGATGGCTCACATACAACAGAAATTCATCATTTGCAATCCTGGAGGCTGAGAATCCCAAGTTCAAGGCACTGGGAGGCTCAGGGCTCATAGATGGCAGCTCCCAGCTGTCCCCTCACATGGCAGAAGGGGCTAGCTGGCTTTCTGGGGTCCTTGTAACAAGGGCACTAATCTCATTGACAAGGGAAGAGCCTTCATGTCCTGACCACCTCCCAGAGGCCCTATCTACTAACACCATCATGTTGGAGATTAGGTTTCAGTGAGTGGATTTTGCGGGGGGTAGGGACACAAACATTCAGACAATGCAACCAGAAGAGAGATGTCTGTGGCTTCTGCGTACACCTCCATTTAGGGTGAGCTGGGCAACAGCTGTGTCTGTTAGAGCAAAGGGAAGCCATCAGCCAGGGATTGCTGCTCCAAAGTCATCTTATCTTAAAGCTCCTAGCAACAAATTGGGAGTAGGGAACCAAGGATGAACATTTTCTGCCCCCTCTAATTTCACTGCTGATTCTATTTTCATACTAGAACTCGGTGTGATTATTAAAATTGTATCTCAACACCCAGGTCTGTGTGATTCCACAGCCCATGATCTTTACCCCGAGTGGAGTTAGCTGGGCTTAACAGAGAGGCATAGGTAGAGAACAGAGCCCCAGGCAGGGCCAAGTTGGCCTATGATGGCACAGCACAGGGTGCCCCGTCTCGCCTGTCAGGCTCCCATCTTCTCGCCTCCGTGAACAGGACCATCCCTCCCTTGTACCTGGATCCACCTGCCTCCCAGTCACCTTCTGCTCCTCCTTCCCCCCACTATTCAGATCTAAGTGGCCATCAAGTCCTTCCATAGTTGCTCTAGAAACGTTTCCAGAGACTGTCCCTTCTTCTTCATTCTCTTCGCCACCAGCTGGTCTTGGCTGCTTGTGTCAGCTACAGCCTTCTGTCTCTTCCCCTGCAATCAGCCAGTGATTCTCTTATCATGCAAAATTTACCTTGGGGTTGATATACTGGAATCACAGAGCAGGCTTGTCTAGGAAAAAGGGAGAATAAGCCCAAGGCACACTGGGGGAAGGGGCTTTGAAGGGAGCTGACTGCAGAGAGTGGGCGGGGGGATGCTGAGGCTCAGAGTAAACCCCTGCATTTATTGGGCACCGCTGAGGTGGAGTCTAGAACAAATCGAGTAAGGCACTTGCCTTGGGGGTAATTCTATCAGGGGGTACCTTCAAACTCAGCAATCAAGATCAATAATATCTCAGTGAAATCTTTTAACATGTCAAAATTAATGCACAAAGATCCATGATGAGCAACATATCAATTTAAAGCAACAGTAGGTATTCAAGAAACCAAATGAAAGAATGGGAGGGAATAATCACGCCACATACGGCCAGATGCGGTCAGGGCTTTGTATGTGTTAACTCAATCTTTACAACAATGCTATGGGGTGGATTTTATTATCCCATTTTATAGAAGAGTAGGACATAAAAGGATGACTCAAGGTTATACAGCAAGCAGAGAGAGAAACAGCAAAATATCCCAGAAAATCTGATGCCATTCGTCCACGGGAATGACAACTAATTCCTTTGACTTTCCTGGTGACACAAAAAGAATTAAAAAGTTTCCATTGTTTTCCTCTGAGTCTTCATTTTGGATTAATCTAAACAGATAAGGCCAATGGGAGACACTGCTCAATGCCAGTAAATAAATAAAGTTAAATAATATAAGGAGTCTCTCTGAAACCCAATAGCTACCTAATACCTGTTAAAAGCGGAGGAAGAAAACCCGTCTCCTCTAGGGTTTGACAACAGCTTAATAGGTGACACTATTGATTGGATTCACTGCTAGCCCCATGACAGCCACCATCAGGGAGGAAGACGTTATCGGGCTAGCGGCAGGAGAGGGGAAAAGCAGGAGGGGTAATCAGTTTAACCTTCCTCAGCGGCTGAGTCCTCTGGGGGAAGGACCGTCCCTTCTCTGGGAGAGAGACCCACCGGGAGAGAGGTAGCAGGTCCTCAGTGACAGCCCCCTCCTGGGGGGTGGAGGGAGCGGGAAGAGAGGGTAGAGGAGAGATTTGTCAGATCCAGTAAGTTTCTGTGATAAATACCAGAGCTTGATTTGGACTGAAAAATCCTCTTTGAAAAGTAGAGAATTGTATGCTTTGTTCTTAGCTTAAATATGGCTCCTTTTATTTCCTGCATAGGACCAATCTCTTATTATTTAATCTAATGTACTTTCCTCACTTGTTTGTTTATTATCCACCTTCCCAACGAATCAGGGATGTGCTGTAACCAGCATCTCTTCCTGACTCCCCTTCAGTGGTGAGTAGCTTAAAATAGTCATGGTAGGAATATTTACTCCATGAAAATTAGCAAATGCTCCCCATCAGGTCCCCTCCCCGTTAATCACTCCACTGAGCTCCCTGGGGAGGGACATCATGACTGTTCTGCCTCCCCTGTGCTGCTCTGTCTCTGTGGCCGGGCACACAATTGGCACTTGGTAAATATCTCCTGGCTTGACGGATGGCTGTGGTTGTGGGCACCGCTTTCGTTTCAACTCAAGCCTGTAATGTTGATTTATTCCCGACCCTGTATCAGACCTCAGGAGATTCAGGATGGAAAAACCATAGTTTCCTGACCTCCAGAGGCTCATGCTCTGGGCGAGGGGTTTGAGAGAGGAAGCAGGACAGATAACCAACATAGGGCAGTAAGGGTTTAGGGTGCTGGCAATGAGACGGCAGGCTGGAGCATCTCCCTGTCTGTGTGCTGAGGGACCATCACTTCCTGTGGTGTCAGCTCTCTGGATCGAGTGTCACGTGCCCAAAAGATAGGGACTCAAACTGAACCCTGGCTGGCACGGCCCAGTGTCTCCCTCCCGGTCTCCTACTGAGCTGTGGGGCTCTGTGTGGCTGGGTCATCTGAGTTCCAGTTTGCTCACGTGATAAGATAGAAATAATAAAACTTACCCCAGGTGTGCTGTTTAGAAGGATAAATTGAATAACAAATGTAGACTGAGTAGACACTTAATAAAATGCTCATTGAATCAAGTCAAAATGTGATCATCTAGTATGTTAGAAGAAGCAAATGCTTTTCCTCACCATTCCAGTGTGAGCAGGCGTGCACTCTCTCCACACACACAGCCCTCTTTCTGCCTCTCTCTGTCTTTCTTTCTCTCTCTCCTCCTCTTCCTTCTTGCCCCACTCCTCTCCTTCTTCATTTCCATTTATTATTTACTTAGTGGCAGGCCCATCCCAAGTGCTTTACCAGTTTAACTTAGATAGTCTGCACAGGAAACCTGAAGATCAAGAATATTCTCAGTTTACAAACGAGAAGACTGAGGGTCGCTTCCCCAGTGTCACTCAGCAATCAAGTGGCAGGGCTAGGATCAGAACCCAGACACTGGGTCTCACGCTCCTGTCATATCTCTTGCTATTTTTCCCCACCCCAATTTCCTTCCACCACCTTCCCACCAAATACACTGTTGGGGTGAGAAGGGAACAGCTGAGCAGCCAGGATGGGAACCCCGGCCTGGGCTGCGGGTGGGTGTGGAGGATTAGAGGAGGATGACTGAGGCCTGAAAGCCTTGGGGAGCCCTTTCCTCTGACATGCGGGCCGGCAGGCTGGCATCCTTCTCCCCTGGGCACCAGCAGCTGCTGAGGAGAGATGCTGACCGTTCCTTTCCCTAATACGGAAGGCTCAGAAGGAGCAACTGGCTGCATCAGCTTTTTTTTTTTTTTTGATGGTTTAACAAATGTATTGAAAAATAATTAGGTATAGCAGTCCCAGGCTGAGAACAATTTTAAAATAACATAATTCAACACAAGCATTAAGCCCCTTCTGGACAAAGTAGTGACATGAAGTGACATGATTTAGATATGGTCATTGTTTCTACAAAGTAATTTTCACAAGGCAGTGGGTTGGGTGCTCAGGAAGATTCATGTTAACTTTAGGCTCCTCCACTGAAAAACGAAACTGCATATAATTAACTCTCACAGTTTGAAGTAACAATCCAAACTTCACAACTACAGGAAGCATTGATATTAACTGCTCTGAACTAAAATTTACGGTTTATTGGTCTTTGCTTCTGAGAGTATTAAGATACAGAAGAGTGGAGGAAGACAACCAAATGGAAAAACAGGTGTAGGTAAAGAACTTAAACTGAAGAAT
>CAUYPK010033618.1:0-16465 GCA_963574355.1 Loris lydekkerianus
TCAATACATTAGTAAAAAGCCATCTACTATTGGTTGAGTTGTGTCTTCCCTTTCCTAAATTTATATGATGAAATCATGATATCTAATAAATGGGCAACTATGAGACACACTGTGATAAGGACCATTATTTTACTTCCAAAAAAAGAAACTATGAACAAATTCCTATGCACACTGCACATATCTTCTTTTGAAGTAAAAAACAAAATGGGAACAAATACAATTCACACCACTTCATGTGGCCCGTGGGCCGCACCTCAGGCAATGCACCCACTCTGGCCTCCCAAGTGCTGGGATTACAGGTGTGAGCCACCACGCCTGGCTGCTGCTCCAGTTTTATTTTCAGTTTCCACTCACTTTTATTTTCAATTGCCACCATGCTTCAGGTGAATTTTCCAGCTCAGCTGAGTAATCAAACCAGGTCAGCTGGGTTCAGGGAACCAGGACCCTTGAGCCTCAGCAAATGTGGAGCTCAGAGGATTTAAGGAACTCTCGGGATCATGAAAATTATAGAAGAAAGATTAAAATGAAGTGATTCTGTGTGCACCAGAGTGATTGAACGTTTTTCTCTAGCTCTGTAATTTTGGCCAAGAGGGGAAGCATGATGCATTGTGTGTGTCTGAAGCAGCCCACCCACAGGGGTGAACATCACCCAGCAGGCCATTGCATCCCTCAGGGACAGGGAGACAGACACACCTTCGTGGGGCTTGCTGAGAGGTGCCAGTTCAGAGATGGAGCTTTCCCGTTAGCCTCTCCCACCCTTATCCTGGTGATGGGAGAGGTTGATAGGGGGGTGCTGCTATTTGGGGGAGTGCAAAATTATGGAGATATTTATGTTAGACTTAGGCGAAAGTAGAAAAATACCAGTTAACTCCTGACAAACTCCTGGGCTGCAAGCCCTCAACAAAATGGAGTAAGTCTGGTTTACTCCCAAGATAGATGGGAAAATACTCACTGACTTCTGGGCCTGGGAAACGAACTGACTGTCCCCGGATGGAGAGAATACTGAGAGAAAGATGTATGGAGGAAAGGTACTGGAATTAAGATGTATGGGGAAATATTAAAACAAAGGTGTGTGACATGTGGCTGTGTGACATGTGGCTAACTGCAAAATTCTGCTTCTGTACGATGGTTGCTTGCTACCCCCACCTGAGTGCACCTGACAGCCTGCGTGCCAACCAGGATGCAGAATAAGCCTTATAAACCCAACCCCTTATGCTCTTGGGGCTGCTCTCAGAAACCCACGTTGGGACACTGAGGTAGTTGCCGGCTGGCTCTTCAGAGAAAGGACTGTGCTGTAAATTTGGCTTATTTGCAGTGTGGTCTTTGCAGAACTCCCGGGCACAACATTTATGCCCCTCCTCCTCCCTGCGGGGTGAGAAAAGAGGGAGGCAACCCGAAAAGAATCCCTGTGAAGGTTGGTGCCCCAGCGCTCCCCCACTTAAAGTGGGTCCAGGCAGTAGTCTTATCTAAACGGCCGAGGGCCCAGTCCAGTGGGAGGTGCAGTGCTGTTGCTGGTGAGGCAGGAAGCAGGGGACTTATAGGGTGCCCAGGTGACAGAGGGTCGTGGGTGCTCCTCCCTATTTCCTCATCAGGTGAGGAATGGGCACCAAGTGAGCTTTCTGGCTGGTGAGACTGCGGCACAGACCGCTGGGGACACAGCTGGAAGAGGGGTTTGCTGTAGAAGACTGTGGCCTCAGGGGTCAGCAGGAAGATGACCACTGCTTATCTTCATCATCAAGCCCCTGGTGGGTGAACCAGATTGGCACAATGCCAGCAAGGAATGGCCTGTGGCCTTCCCAAGGGCAACTTCTATAGTAGGGCACCTCTGGCCACTCCCGCCCACACCTCTTCACATAAAGGGATGTCAGAGGACACGCACCCGGGAGCTGCCCCCTGCCCCATGCCTGGAGCCGAAGTCTATCCTGGGGGCATAGGTGGCCAGCTTTGAGTGAAGGAGAGGCCGAGTTTTGCCAATCACTGAGAACTTGGAATAAAGCCTTGTAAGGACCAAAAGAGACCAAAAAATATAGTCAGTTCCACCAGTGTGTGACATGAGGGAGTCCTAGGACAGTGGAGAGTTTTGGGGAGAGTAAACATTAGTCCTTGACTCTGTGCATCACTTTCCTCTCCGCATCCGTCAGAGGTGCTGCTGCGGTAACCACGCCTACCTCCTAGGAGGGCTGCGGTAACCACGCCTACCTCCTAGGAGGGCTGCGGCAACCACGCCTACCTCCTAGGAGTGCTGCGGCAACCACGCCTACCTCCTAGGAGGGCTGCGGCAACCACGCCTACCTCCTAGGAGGGCTGCGGTAACCACGCCTACCTCCTAGGAGGGCGGCGGTAACCACGCCTACCTCCTAGGAGGGCTGTGGCATTCTTTGAGTTGATCTACGTAAAATCCCTGGACTGGCACCTGACCCGCTGAGAGTCAGTCTGCAGACTGTGACTTCCCCACACATCAGCTAACTGTGTTTTCTTCCCACTTTGTTCAGCATCAGATATCCCTGCAAGAGGGGCAGAGGAGGAGCAGAGGGTTCTCTGGGGCCATGGGGGCCAGGCCATAGGACCCTGGGACAAGCCCAGCCTCTGCCTCCCAGGGCTTTCCGTGGCCCCCAGGACTGGCCCCCAGGATTGGCGTGGCAGGAGATAGGGCAGCGGTGTACACAGAGAAAGTGCAAAAAGAACATTTTGCTTCGGAAACAGGGCCAGATACTCCATGCAGGGGAGCCTGGTACCCTAAGCATGCCCTTGGCAGCAGGGAGGTCATGATGGGCAGACTTCAAAAAGTGAAATTGCAAATAGCACCGGAAGGAAGCCTTCAAGAATCTTTTCTCAGAAATTTCTGGTGGATGACCCCGGAACACTGCTTTCCAACTGTCCACTTTCGGTCCCTTAACTAAAAGCCACCTCATCTCACTGGAAATTACTAGGGGCGCGGGGAAGTGAGGATTAATTCCTGTTTTTCTTCCCTCATGGATGACTTAAAGTGGGAAATCCAGAGGGACGTCTCGCACTCGGGGATCGAGGCTGTAACAAGTGAACACGGCTTTTCCTGTTTAAACCCAAATTGATTCCACAGGCTAAAAGCCCCTGGGCTCTGGGCAGCAAGCAGTCCCCGCAGGGTGGGCAGGAGCTGGACTGTTAGGGAAATGGCAAACTCCCCCAGGGCCCAAGGGTCTGTTCCTCCCCAGAACAGTAAGACAATCAGTCGGGCCAAGAGGTGAAGTTCTCCTTTATTGTTGCAGCAACTCTTATACAGACATTAGCATTTAGTTAAATAAAGGAAGGTAGCACATTTAATATATCACAACCCCAAACCAGATGACTGTGGCCATGGTACGGAGGGAGGAGGAAGGGGGAGGGCCAGGCTGGTGACCAGACTGTCAGAGGAAGTACATTCAGTGGGTGTGCGGTGTCGACATTCCAGGCTCACATGTAGATATAGTTTATTTATATATTTATTTATATTTATATATAGAGATCGTCGAGTTTTGTGTATACAAAGAACAATATTGTTACAAATACAATACTATACTTCTCCCCACGCTTTACAATAAGCTCTATTTCGCCCCCTTTACAGAACAATAGTACAGGTTCATACTCTAGGTGCTGGGCTAAGTATGTATAAGAAAGTTCATTCCCACGCGGTCCTCACACACTGCCTTGATGGAGGGGGAAGTAAGATCAGAGTCGTGTGCTTGAGTTGATCCAAACCAGGCGAGCAGACATGAGAAACTCACACCGACAAGCGGCCTTGTGAACATGAGCATGCACATCTGAGGAGAGGTGGCCCCTGGTTGTAAACATTGGTAACGGCTACACCACTGGGTCGAGGGACCCGGGAAGGGCTCGGTGGATGGTTGTCAGTGTGGGACAGGGAGACAGGGGGTGTCAGTGCCAAGGAGGCTGAGGGGAGGAGCAGCAACGGGGGAGGTAGTAGGTTACTCTGGGACTCCCTGAAGGCGGTGTTGATGGACAGCGTTCAGAAAGCAAACCTGTCTGCGGAGACACAGCGCCCCTGTGATGTGCGCCATCCCCGAGGAGCCCACTCTGGCGAGGGAGGAAGGTGTCGCGTGCGAAGTGGGCTCGGGTACTGGTCTTTGGGCTTCCTTCCTCTCCTGAACCCAAGGCTGACAGTGGCTCCCTGAAATGCTCACACTGAAAAGGCAGAAGCAGGGTGGGTTCTGCTACATCCTGCCTGGACCAGGACAGGGAGGCGGACCTGGGAGTCTGTCCCCAGAGCTGAGTCACCAGCATGTCCCAGCTGAGTGGCCAGAGTGGCTTTGTGCCCTCATAGTTTCGGGGAAGGCTGCTTTGTACATAATCTTCCCCATTACATGGGGTATTTGGATATTTACATATATAAATATATATACTGGGATGTCAGAAGGGAGAGACCACCATGTCTCTTGGGACTTTTGAAAATGGAGTGACTCACTTGTAGGACTTCCAGGTCAACCAGGCCAGGGCTCACTCCCTTCATCCAGCGTAGCAGGGGAGAAGGGCGCACGTTAGCTGGGTGCACCTGTCTCAAGCTCTGGCAGCTTTCACTCTCCAGGTGTGAGGAAACACCAACACAAAAGAACGTGGTGGGTAATATTCTTACTCTTCTGCTAAAATCTTAGTCCTCTAGAAAAGCTTACAGAATTGGCTTTCTCAGCACCTCTCGAAAGAAGTTGACAAGATTTTTGTGCAACACGAATAGAAAGTATATTCTCTCTTTTCTCCTTGAGGTGAAGATACTTAGCTGTAATTACTTGGGGGGATATGTAGGGATGTGCTAGTCGAGGTCCCGCAGGGGGCCTCTGTGGTGCTTGTCCAGGTGCTTGGACAGGTGGCCCGAGTGGCCTCCCAGGAGCAGATAGCCCTGAGCCCCTGCAATGATCTTTCAAGACTCGTGATGCCTGAAATTCCATTGGCAACACTTCATTCCCTCTCTGTCCACTCTCTACGGCATAGGAAAGATGAACTGATGACCCTTTCATATTCTGTTATGTTACCAGACCTTCAGGAAAGGCAAACTGAGAACCCGGGCCCTGATCCTTGATTCTCCCATTTGTGGCGGGTCGGCCTTAGGGCTGGCCTGTTAGCAGCGTTCCATGAAGCTCTTCAAAGAAGTCCACGGTTCCCAAATAGCCCAGCCCGGCCCCTCGCCCCACCCTATACAGAAGCCGCTTCCTGGACAGGACACTTGGGCAGCCAGAAGTCGCTCTTCCTTGGGGCTTTTTGTACCACAGTAAAACTCACAGTTCAGCAGCTGACTCCTTTGAAAGCATTTAGCTTCCCTGATTCTAAGCAGAAAACTTCAGTGAATTGATCACACAGCTCTCTGGGTGAAGTCCTTTTGTTGCTAATCTTGTTATATTCACTTTTCTCCCTCCCTGAAATCCCTTCATTCTTACATAAATACATCTCTCCCAACATTGCTCACTGAATTCCCATTCCCACAGACATAACACAAATATCCCAGATGCAGAGAGCAAGGGAACGCATTAATATTACAAAATATATTAGCTTCTCTTCCCCCATCTCTATTGAGGTCATGAATGAAACAAAACAAAAACAAAAACAAACCACGCCCCACAGGAAAACAAAATGCTCTTTGGACCAAGAATAAGTGAAAACTGGCTCAGAATAATAATATTACTAAAACATCTGCACCGAACTCCGACGGAATCCATAAATATGAGGCACCTGATGAATACATGTAACATTCCACACAAGTTGAAAACTCCCAGACTCACGAGGCAGCAAGATATTGTTCCTGGAACACATTCTGGGGATTCTTAGGCATAACTTGAGGTCATTATTGTCCCCTTAATTTTGTGGCTTATGTACTGTTCTGGCCTTTTAAATATCAGATCCTGCCTAGTGGCCCTGAGTGGAGGGGAAAGTTGGTTTCACCTTAGGCCAAGAAATAGGACACTGCATATCCAGAGCCTCATCTTTTAGGGGAGCAGTCTGTCCTTCCTAGACTGTGTGTGTGTGTCTGTGTGTGTGGGTGTGGCAGGCTAGAGAGTCCAGCAGAACACTTTGAGCCAAGGTGGTGCTGGGAGGGCCAGGCCTTGGCTGCAGAGAGGGGATCTCTCTTGGGATCAGGCTGACCAGCCCCTGCATGCTGACCGCCTGTGAGGGGAAGGGGTCTCCTGAATGGTGGGTCTCCCCGGGGCTCTATGGGCCTGATTCTCACTCATCTCCTTGGGGTGGGGAGGCGGCCAGGGTGATGTGCAAGTGAGACTGTGTGTATGTGCTCGAGAGAGGCTGAACGTACTGCCTGTGTTCATCTAAGGGTTGGTAATATTGGGACAACCTGGCAGGGCTGTGGCTGCCTCGGGAGTTGCCAGGCTTTCTGCAACACTATGGTATTCTCGTCCAAGGCCGTTATTCCCCCTTTTTACCCTGGGGTGAGAAGGCTCATATTAGAAAACACATAGACATTGAAACTGAAACTAACTACACAAGAAATTTAAGGTTGGCTCAGAAATTCTGGGCGGAAATAATGTCTGGTGCCCCAACTACATGGCGGGCAGTGCGTAACCTTAATGACGTGGGCTGGTCCCTCGTTACCACCATATTCCCATAAATCCATTAGAGGAGAGTCGAGATCAGCAATTGGATTTTAGGCACTGCTGAATCAGTTTCTTTGCTGCCCACTGGAGCTCCTTCCAAGGAGGGCCCTCTTCCCCCTCGGGCAGTGACAGCACACTTCGGGACCTCCCTCCCCCCCGAAGGCCCTCAGGGTGGTCCTAGGTGGATACCAGGTGGAGATTGGCTGCTCTCCATCCTCAAAGGAGCACATACGAAACTTCCCTGGGATTTAAAAGAAAAATGCAAACTGGAGAGAGACAGCAAAGAGGTCCTTGTGGATTCTTCTCTTCCTGGGTAAAACCGAATGCTGGGCGCGAGAGGGAAATGTCTCAGTGGACACAGAGAGGCAGCACGAGAAACACAACCACGGTGAGGACAGTCCTCCATGCAGGCCACCGCCCCGGGAGTGCGCGCGGCTCAGATGTACACGGGCTGCTCCTGGGCCGTCAGCAGTCTGTACATGGCGGCTGGCATCGTCTTCATGTGAATCTGAGGGCAGAGAATGCACTTTAGTGGGGGGCCGCGGCTGGGGGGATGTGTGGGCCGTGCCTCTCACCACGGGGGGCTTTGAAGATTCCCCCACCCGCAGCCACCACCAAAGAACGAATCCACAGGCGTCCTCAAAAGTGTAAGGGTGATAGAAAAATAAGCAAGGAGGGAAGGCTTATGTTGTCAAACAGTCGCACTGGACTTTAAAAAGCAGAGTCCAGAGTCTGAAATTCTCCAAACTGATGGAGAAGGACTCTGTGGACGACTCGCTGCTTCTGCCTCCCTTACCTCTCTGGGCAGCAGAGGGGAGGACAACCAATCCGCCCTAGCGTGGTGGCTACCACTGCCACCAGCACTGCCAGAGAAGACTCCAAAGGGCCACTCTGCAGATGAGACCTGCGTCTAAGACTTACATCAGCACATGTGGTGAGATTAACTGGGGAGAACAGAGGCAAGGTGGGCAGCCACAGGCAGAGGCCATCCAAGTCTGAGTGCCGAAAAAAGGAGGCAGCAGGTCGTATCTGAGAGAAGGCTGAGGGCACCCTGACCTCATTCACGGTGTGGCTCTCAGACAGCCACTCTTTCATAGAGTTAACATTTGGCCAGAGGTAGATAGGTCTGGTTGCTGAGGAGCGTCTGGAATTGGAAAGTTTGCTCAGGAAAGTTCCTGGAAGGCCTATGCAAGGCCAGAACATAAGTCGAGATTCACCCTGGGCCCTCCCCAGGTCGGGGCCTGCCCCCTACCTCCCCGACAGCATTGGAGAGGATGTGGACGATCTTCTCGTGGGGGGTGGCCACGACGCTCTGCCCGTTGATCTCAATGATCCGATGTCCCACGCGGACGCCTCCTCTCTCCGCTATGCCCCCTCGCATGAGGCTGCATATCTACCAGGGCAAAGGTCAGGTTACACCTCTCAGCGTCTCAGAGACCCAGGTGGGGGCGGAAGATCTTTCCCAGAAGCCTCCCACCCAGCACTCTGGTCTCAGAGAAGCTGCATCTTTGGGCATTTACATCTTTTTTTAGATTCTTTCCACAAGATATGGGCTCTGGGGGCCTGCATGGCCACCCGGTTCACGAAACCTGCACGGAGGCTGCAGCACACTGCTGGCTGTCACAGCACACTGACACTGCGATGCCTCATCCCAGAGAGTCTGCTTGGGCCCATCAGCATTGCCAGTGAGGCCAGTCAGCCTGGGCAACGCAGGTTAGAGTTATTTCCCATGCTGAACTGTTTCATCCAGCAGCCTGTTTTTTTGGGTCACACCTGCATGAGCCAAAGTGTGGCTGGCTAGAGGGGAGACACCCTGTAGGCCTTCCCAACTCCATGGCCCCTGTCCCAACTGCCTTCTCCCACAGGTGACAGCGAGTGACACGTGGCCAGGTGCCACAGTGGCAGAGGCTGCAGGCCAGTGCTCACTGAGTGCTCTCCAGGGCTGAGGGAATAGCCCCCACCCAACAACTTAAATTTTCCCAAGAGCATGTCTGAATTTACTGAGTTGACTTTTCCTTTCAGACTATGCAACTTTATTTAAAAGAGGATGCAGACAAGGCTTCCAGCGACATCTGGCAGCAACATGCTCTGTGCTTCTGCGAGTGTGTGGCCCCTCCAATCTCTTGGCTACTCTAGGGCCAAAATATTCCTTAAATGTTTTCCATACTTTAGATAAAACCGAGGGTCCCAGGGGAGCCACATGTGTGATGAATCAGCACTTTGTTCCTGTCTGAACAACTTTTAGTCTTTTTCAAATATGAACAAGACAAACAGTATAAATGGATAAAAAGATGTCAGACCCAAACCAGGAGGAGTAACCCTAACCCCGTTACTCAGAGACGCTGAGGCTGCTGGGGGACGGAGAACACAGGAAATGGGGAGGGGGATTTCAACTCTCGCTGGGGATTTCAAGGGTATTTCTAAACCTTAAAATGTATGTGGAATGAAATCTGAATTACCGAGGACTCTCAACTGAGAGTTAAGAGGGCAAAATAGAAGAGGGTTCTTCAGTATGGGAGACCAACACAAAGAAGGAGAGGGCACATTCTATAAAATCAAGAAGGTTACAGAGAACATTTGCCACAAAAGCCCAGAAGTACTGTGAGTCCAGAACAAGGAAAACCAGGATAAAAAATGAGTATTACAGAGTTCCTGTTGGGATGACGAAAAGAAAATAGTGGTGAGGGTTGTCCAACATTGTGAGTGGACTTAATGCCATGAAATTGTATACTTAACAACAGTTAAAATTGTAAATTTTAGGTTATTCATACTTTACTGCAATTAAAAAAAATAAAATATAAGGAAGTATTATTTTAAAGGAGTCAGCCACGTGATCCAAATACTCTGTACCTAAAGAGCTAGGTTACAAAGGCCAATTGGCGAAGGATAGGTCATTTATACAAAACAGCCCCTGTGCAGCAGCCTCAGCCTGGGCTGTATACTGCACTGGACCGCTGGGAGCTCTGAGGATGGGTTGTGCTGGGCCCCAGTGCCCCACAGCCCCAGGCCTGAGATTCACAGCAGCCTTGTGGTGGCCTCTGTGTGCAGGCTGTGTGGATGGCTGTAGACCCCAGAGCAAAAAAGTTTCTGCACAGCCAAGAACACAGCAACTATTTAGTGTCTTTTCAAAGAAAAGGTGTAGCTATTTTATGCTCTCTTAATTGATGACAAGTAAAATTTCTACCATATCCTCACAACTTTTAGCCTGTAGAAAATGTGAACAGGTTGACACCGCACACACTTTGAAATGTTAATGTCCAAGTAACAGGAGAGCAAAGATTTCCTGACATCTATATCAAGAACCCATCAAGAAACGTGGGCTCCATTTCACACGCCACTAAATAAAATCAGTGGATTTTCATTTTTATATTTACCTGGTATTTCAAGTATCTAACATTTAGGGAGGTTATCCTATATTAATTTATAATATAAGTGATGCACCCTTAAGAAAATACTTCGTAATATGTTGAGTTCATCCATCTCTGTTTTAATAAGGTGCTATCAGGCAAATATTAAATTGTGCAGATGATTTTAAACGTAAGACATGATCAGATACTTGAGAGTAAAACATACTTAGCTTGTTTGTTATTCTCAGCAATTTTGTGCTTTAAAACATTCCAGAATAAAAAATGTAATCTGAGAAAATTGGTATTTTGAAATATTCTTCGCTAAATAACACCCACACATGGAGTGTTCTGAGTATACCTTTCACACCACCGGTACCCAGTATCCTTCAAAATGGTCCATGAGTGATCACTGGGCATCTGAAATGTTGATTATTTTCTTCATAAATCCAAATTATGGATGCTCTCACTTAATCTTTATACTCAGTACTTTAAATAATTCTTCAAAGTTAATAGTACCATCTTACATTTCATGGATTAGAAAATTCAGTATAAAGTAAGTTTAGATAATACTGGATACCACGCAATTTACATATGTTCTAATGTACATATTTTTTCAACGTGACTTTTTCCCGCATAGTTACTTGACTATTTCTAAGCTCTTTTGATTTTCATCTAAAGAATTAACCTCTAATTCTGTGCTGTTTATTGTGAATTCATCGTACCTGCAGTCCCAGCTGATAAGGAGGCTGAGGCAGGAGGAGCCCTTGAGCTCAGGAGTTTGAAGGTGCAAGGACCTGTGACTGTTCCACGGCACTCCAGCCTGGGCGACTGAGAAAGCAAAAATAAAGAAGAGTATAGAAAGAGAATTCAGCAAATAATAAATTCCCTATTGTACAAGGTCTAACTTAGTTTGATTCCCAGCTAAAATTCTGTAGGTATAGAAATAAAGATATTCAGTGCTGACTTCAAAATTAAACATTAATTGATAATAATTAATGTGTAATTTCATGGTAATTTTTTTAGAACTGTAACAAACACTACTAATATCAGCTACAGTATTTCCTTTAAAATAGAAATAAAAATTTTATAATGTATATATCAGATTTTATATATATATATATACATATATATTATATATATAAAATCTGTGTATGTGTGTGTATATATATATATGTATATGGAATAAGAGTATAAAAACAGAGAGGTCTTGAAAGAAAAACTTTCCTATATTTTTAAGATAGTGAAGATTTTTCACACATGTTCAAGATGCTTAATGTTTATTCAATATAATAAAAGGCTAATTGGTATCCGTGACACACGTTTTATACTGGTAAAATAATGAACACATAATAAGTACAATAATAAACAAGTCCTAAAATATGTATCCAAAAGAGAACTCTAATTCCGACTGATTATAATAAACCTTAGAGTGATTTTCTTTTAATAAACCTTAGTGTGCGAAGCTGGACTGAAGGAACCAAGAGGAGGCCTGGTGCACAGCCTGGACTGTCTGGGAACCCACAGTGACAGCTGAGGTCCCCACATGGCCCATCCGTGCTCTTATCATCTCTTCTCTCATTACCATAACCTGGGAGACTCTGTCTCTCTTTGATGACATATTTACCAAACCAAAAAGGCAAAGAAATTTCCATGATAACTACAATATGGACCTTTACTTCTTGGAGGTGACGTTGCAGGATGAGATGGGCATGGTGGGAGATAGATGGGCGTGGTGGGAGACAGACAGTCACAGAGGCAGGAGCAAGGGACTTGGGGACACTGGTCCTCCTTTCAAACTTTCATGCCCCATTAATCTTTAGAGGGTCGTCTTTTTTCTTTGTTTCTTGTTGGCTTTTTTTTTTTTTTTATTAAGTCATTTGTACATAGATCATGAATACATTTATGCCATTATGGAATTCAACGTGTTGGGTATTTGTACAAATTGGAGTGCTTATATCCCTTTTCTATGATAGCTTTCGTGTTTCTTTGCACTGTGGTCTCTCCAAGCTCACTCACGTTTTCTCCTGCAGCGGTGAGCTAGCTCATGGTCATACACGGTGCTTTCACCTTGCTCTGTATAGTGTGTGACTCCAGGAGTCACGTTTTGTCTTCTGCATTTCTTTCTCTACATTTGTGAACACCAGTAAAGAAGTTACACTAGCCGTCCTAACACCCTGGTCTGCTGAGCCATCATGTTTCACTCACAGTCCTTTCTCTGTCCACTGTTTCTGTGTGGACCCCAGCCTGTACTTCCCTGCCCCTTAGATGTTGGAAACCAGTATCCTTCCTGTACTATTTATACTCCCGTGTGGTATGTTTTCACTCTGGCTGCGGTGATACTAACTTGCCATCCCTGGCTCTTTGGGAACTTTAGGAATCGTAACCTGGGATCCTCCTTGCTGGGTATTTTACCCACCTGGGGTCCTGTTCTCACACCTGAGTGCATTGCTCAGTGTTCACCTAAAACCCCACAAGCTCACACCTGTTTCTCTCTCTCCTTCCCTCCTTTCTCCCTCTCCTTCCTGTGAGCCTGCAGGCTCTACTCAGGTTCTTCCTCCATATCTTGTGGCCTGGAAACTTGCTCAGGGCAGGAATTCAGAGCAATCACAGGATCCACCCTTTTGAAACTAATTCTCAGGCCTTACTCCCTGGTGCTGCTCAACGTACAAAATCTAGATCATCTCTTTCTTATTTTTTATCCGTTTTTATTACTATTATTTTTGTTTATTTTTTATTTATCATTGGGGATTCATTGAGGGTACAAAGAACCAGGTTACCTTGATTGCTTGTATCAGGTAAAGACCCTCCCAGATGTTTTTATAGTTGTTATTTTATTGGTAGTTTCAATAGAAGGGTAAATGTGGTCTGTGTTACTCCATCTTGTTTATAATAAAAATTGTGTCCTTTAAAAATTGTTAAGATTATTTGGAAGAAACACTGCATAACATAAATTAAAGGGATGGGAAGGTTTTGACTGAAAAGCAAATGGAGCGTTGTGTATGAGGGTAAAGCTGGAGACTGCTCCAGGCCTGCGTCAGCCGTTTCATCTCGGCAGACAGGATTGGGTAAAGAATTTAAGGCATGTCATTAGTTTTCCCCTTTACCTGTCTTATTCCGCTTTTTATTCACCCTGGTTTACTTGAAATAGAACTCTTTAATAAGATAGCGAGGCGCAGGCCTTTATTCCAGATTCTGTTTCTGGAATACAAAGGCTAAGATATTTAGTGACACTGTATAAGATGTTTTTCCTGACAGTGACCTCACTGACACTTGAAAAATAATTCTGCAATTCTAATTTCTAAACTTTTAGTCAGATAAAACAACTAAAGAAGAAGAGAGGTATAACCATTATAAGAAATATGAAAATAAGTAAAAATAACATTGTGAAAGAGTAAAATATGGAAATAAGAAAAATTTTTATTCCAGGGTAGAGAATGATAGCTTATTTATTACAGACTGCATTTCTTTGTATTTTTGGTCTCAGGAGCGTTACAGTAAAGAAAAGCAATTATGCCTTAATCATTCCAGTGAAGATCAGATGGAGTTAGCACAAATTCACTTAAAAAAATTAGCAACTAAAAATTTGCCCTGAGATTATAAGAGACTCCCATGAAAATATTGAGTTGAGTCTTTAAAAATTACAAAGCTGTTTTAAATCAGACCGCTGTCAATCTTTCTTGTTTTTTCAATTTGCAGAGTATCATGGCATATTGAAATTGGCAATGCCAGAGTAAATTTCTTATTCAAAAAATTATAATAATATAAGTTAACCAGTGTGAATTGGAGTTCTCCCTATCATTAAAGGAAAATGTATGTCAAAGAATTTTAATCTGGCTGGAAAACGCTATATTACTTTTTCACTATTTTTCTCTTTTAGAAGTGGCATTTGTTAAGTCTTTTGTATCTTAAATAGGAACACCACTAATAATGATAAAATGTAAATGTCAGTCACTTTTGCATCAGGAAACATAATCAAATACTGTGATTTGTGTTTGTATTGTAGCAGTTTCTTTTCATATAAATTGCTCACATAACAGGGCAGGTGAAGTGAGGGTAAAACATTTGTATTTATTAAATTCAATTTTAGTATCTACAGGTGTTCCGGAATCGATCCCCTATGAACAGCTAGTGACGACTATACATATTTAATTCTTAGTATTTTTGACAACTGAAAAAAAATCAGTATTATAACTTAGAAGAAAAGCTCTCGATTTGAAAGGTAGTTGTCAAATAATGCATACTTGCCCCAAACCATGCTCAGATGTAGTAGGTATTGACCTAAAAGGAAATTACAAGGAAAGCGGACACTGTTTGCAATCTGAAACAATGGTTTCTAGCCAACTATTAAAAAAATTGTGAATCTAGAAAACATGACTTCTGGATAGCTGACAACTAGTTGTAGGAATCAGTCAAGGAGAGTTTTAAAAGGGCTTTTCAATTAGAAATGCTTTACAACCATTAAATGTTATTTCAAAACATGCTAAGCACCTCTAAAGCTGCTGCTAATTTGTAAGTTCAAGTAAATTCAGGAATTGAACAAAAGCATCCAGAAAACTATGATGAGTGTCTGTCTAATTACACAGTTGGAATACTAGCCTAAATCATCTGGGAAACATTCAAAATCATTCTTCCTGGACGCCTTGACTATTCTACCTAAAAAGAGGTGCTGGGAAGAACACAATCGGTGAATTTCAATTATCTCCATAGAATAATGATTAATTATCAGCATGAGCTTTAGAAATCGCATTCATTTGGATATCCCATCTGGAGCCAAACTGATTTCAATTTGTTTGCGTTACCATAGGGCCAACTAGAACTACGGGATTTATTTTCAATCACTGCTGTTCTGACTTCACATAATTCCAACTCTGCCTAAAGCACTAATGAATATTGCAGTTGCTTTACTTGCCTTCAGAATTCAACAAAATCTTGGAGGCATAAATCAGAGAAATTAATTTAAGTTTACTCGATGCTTTTGGAACCTGATAAACTAAAGAATATATAATTATAGAAAACAAGAATCACCCTAAGTCTAGAGAGCAGGTTTCTAAACGCCTTTACAAATGAGGATGGAGAGCTGCACTGTCTATTTAAATTTAGCTCTTGTATATGCTACGCTTTTTTTTTTTTTTTTTTTTTGTACTTCAAAAAGAATGAATTCGTTTGCTGCGAGGGACATGAGATGTGAACAAATGCCTCTCTTTACACTCTTTAGCAAAACAACCTCACATTATCTTCATTTATATTGTCAAGCTATTTTTATTGTCAAGTAAAATGGTGAAAACAAAAATAACATTTACTGACCGTCTCTGAGATTTCAGACACGGTGTTCCCTCCTTCCATGTAAAATCTCACTTCGTGTTCTTTCTGACCTTATGTGTGAAAAATTATACTTTTATTATTCATATGACAAAACTGAGATTCAGAAAGGTTATGTAATATTCTTCAGGTCACAGAGTGTAAATTTATTCAAGAGAGCAAGTATTTTTCAGTCGGGAATTTAAATCTACCTCTGTAAAATTATAAAACTCGTGTTATTTCTAATAAAGCATTTTATTCGTGAAATTAAAGTGGTGCTATAGATTTTAAAGTTCTATAAGAGTAAATAAAATAGTAGGCAGCAATTAGTTCATTTCAGTCATTCGTAAACTAAAATCAGAATTTTGAACACTTTCTTCAGATATTTGCCACTTAGGCATAGGAATATTTTACATTTTTTAATCATTTTAATATAGATAATTGAAATGTTTAAGATTCTTTTTTTTTTTTTTTTTTTAGTGTTTAATTGTTAAATAATGCCATCAGCTTCCATGAATAGGGAACCGATATGTAAAAGGTTTGTCACAAAATAAATCAAGAAAGTTTCAATTATGGCCAAGTAATTTTTTAAAGAGGTAATTGCGCAAAGTGACTTTGCCCTGTAAGGGGATAATTGTGAATTAGGGTAATGAACTCAGATCAACAGGAGCCTGGACTAAGATATTGGGGAAATAAGGAGGTAAACCTGCAGTGCATGACAGGCTGCTACATGAGATAATCTAAAGACAGAGCCCTAAGTTTGTCAAAGAAAGGGGGGGGGGGATAAATGGATACGTCTGCTTTTTCGAATTGGGGCAGGCGCATGGGTCTTATTAGCAAGGCAAACTCTTGTAAGTACACTACCTGTAACAAGCTCTTTTCTGAAATCTCAGAAACCACTCATTCCAGGGGGATTTGGGGATGGTGATCGGTCTTTGCAGAAGTGGTGACTTTATTCTTTCTTTAAAATTTTCTTTTTTATTGAGGAAATCATAACAATTGAGGCAATAACTAACCTGCGTTCATTTGTTTGTTTATTTACCCAAATGTAGTAGTCATTAAACTTGTCCCAAATATTTATTTTTTTATTTATTTTTATTTTTTTTATTTTAGATAGAAATATGCACCATAGATGTGGCCCAACCCATCACCCTCCCTCCACCCAAACCTCCCCCCTCCCTTCCCCTTCCTTGGTCCTTTCCTCATAGTCTTGTGGTATAGTTGGGTTATAGCCTTCATGTGAAAGCTATA
>CAUYPK010033619.1:0-105574 GCA_963574355.1 Loris lydekkerianus
TTCGGCTCTTTGCCTCTTATCATTATTTTGTATACTGTGGCTCTTTGCCAAGTTTGGATTTTGTTATGCTGCTTCTGAGGAGGGACCTCTGAGGAGCGATCTCCGAGCGCGTAGTTGAACTTGTTCGCCACCCCTGGGTTACATAATACATAGGCTAATTATTACAGCAGAAGAGTAGAAACAACCCAAACGTCCATCAGTGGACAATTGATAATTATGGTATACACATACAATGGAATGTTATTCAGCAAAAAAAGGAAATGAGGTGCCAATCCATGCTACAGCATGTATGAACCGTGAAAATATGCGGAGTGAAAGAAGACAGTCACAAAAGAACAAACAGTGTATGTTTCCATTCATATAAAATGTCTCCAGAATAGGAAAATCCATAGAGAGAGAAAATAGATTAGTGGTATCTTAGGGCAACAGGTAGGAAAAGCGGCAGGAAGAAAGCGGGAGTCATTCAGTGCTTATTTCCAGTTACTATTATATATGTATATATATATATATATATATATACACATATATATGTATATGTATATATATATGTATATATATGTATATGTATATATGTGTGTGTGTGTGTGTGTGTGTGTGTGTGTGTGTATGTGTGTGTGTATGTTTATTTTGTTTTCTTTTTTTTTTTTTTTGGGGGGGGGATCAGAATCTCACTCTGTTGCCCTGCATAGAGTGCCATGGTGTCATAGCTCACAGCAACCTCAAGCTCCTGGGCTTGAGCAATCCTATTCCTCCAGCCTCTGGAGTAGCTGGGACTATAGGCATGGGCCACTGTGCCCAGCTAGTTTTTTTTTTTTTTCTTATTTAGTAGAGATAGGGTCTCACTTTTACTCCGTCTGGTGGTAATATTTTTCAAATGCATATTTCTTGCACTCTGGGAGGCCGAGGTGCGTGGATTGCCTGAGCTCACAGGTTTGAGACCAGCCTGATCAAGTGCAAGACCCCTCTCTAAAAAATAGCTGGGTGTTGTGGCGGGTACCTACTATCCCAGCTACTTGGGAAGCTGAGACAAGAGAATAGCTTAAGCCCAAGAGTTTGAGGCTATTGTGAGATCTGATCCCATGGCACTATACTGAGGGTGACAAAGTGAGACTGTCTTAAAAAAAAAAAAAAAGGGTATTTCTTCAATTATGGAATGTGAATAGCATTTCATAATAGTCATTGGCTTATGAAATACCTGTTCATCTTTCTTACCTCTTCCCATTTTTTGTCACTTTATTAATCTTTTCTCACAATATGCTAAAATTCTTTTTACCACTTTATCTTTTAATTTTGTTTATGGTAAATGCATCAAACGGTCTATAAAACCAGTGTATGGTGCCCTATGATTGTATTAATGTACACAGCTATGATTTAATAATAAAAAATAAATAAATAAATAAATTTTGCTTATGTTATACTTCTCCTTATACAGTCTAATATTTTATGTATGTAGATTATTCTTTTTATTTATGGATTCTGGCCTTAATACCTAGCTTTTTACCATCCTAATATCATAAAAATATACCATATTTTCTTCTAGTACATGTCATTTTATTTTAATGTTTTATTTGAACAATTCATTAACTCCCTACTGATCTCCAATCCTGTGTCATTTCTGAATTCCCTCCTTGGCTTGCAAAATCTCTTTAAAAGATGACTTACCAGGCCAGGCACAGTGGCTCAAGGCTGTAATCACAGCACTCTGGGAGGCAAGGTCGGTATATTGCCTGAGCTCACGGGTTTAAGACCAGCCTGAGCAAGAGCAAGACCTTGTCTCTAAAAATAGCTGGGCAGTGTGGTGGGTGCCTGTAGTCCCAGCTACTTGGGAAGCTGAAGCAAGAGAATTGCTTGAGCCCAAGAAGTTGCTATTGCTGTAAGCTATGACACCAGGATACTCTGCTGATGGCAACAAAGTAAAACTCTGTCTCAAAAAAAAAAAAAAAAAAAAAAAAAAAGATGCTTACCAGCCGGTCCGGGTTGCTCACTAATACTTTGGGAGGCCACGGCAGGTGAACTGCTTGAGCTTAGGAGTTTGAGACCAGCCTGAACAAGAGCAAGACCCCGGTCTCTAAAAATAGACGGTCATTGTGGTGGGCGCTTGTAGTCCCAGCTACATGGGAGACAGAGGCAAGTGAACTGCTTGAGCTTAAGAGTTGGAGGTTGTTGTGAGCTATGATACCACAGCACTCTACCAAGGACAGCAAAGTGAGACTCTGTCTAAAAAAAAGAAGAAGATGACTTACCTAATTGCTGAGCCCATTTTATGGCAGTACCAGTGTCTCCTGCATTGCCTTCAGCTAAGCATACAACTTCTTGCCCAATCTTCCAACCAATTAATGGATAAAAGCCTTAGAAAGCAAATAAAGAATAAGTCATATGAAAAATACATAATTCATTACAGACTTATACAATGCAATAATTTTATTATGTAAAAACACTGCAAAGTGCCTCTGAGTCAGACTGCCTGAGTTCAATCCCAGCCCTCTAGCACTCACTAGTTGTGGTCTTGTAAGTTTCTAACCCCTTAGTCTTAGTTTCCTCAACTGTAAAATAGTCTACCTCATAGAGTAGCTATTGTAAGGATGAATATACTGAGGCTGGGCACAGTGGCTCACGTCAGCACGTTGGGAAGGCAAGAGGACTGGATTGCTTAAGGCCAAGTTTGAAACCATCCTGGGCAACATGGCAAGATGTGATTGTTACAAAAAAATTTTTATTTTATTTATTTATTTATTTATTTGAGTCAGAGTCTCACTATGTCGCCCTGGGTAGAATGCCATGGTGTCACAGCTCACAGCAACCTCAAACACTTGGGCTTAAGCGATTCTCTTGCCTCAGCCTCCCGAGTTGCTGGGACTACAGGTGCCTGCCACAATGCCCGGCTATTTTTTTTGTTGCATTTCTTGTTGTTTAGCTGGCCCAGGCTGGGTACAAACCCGCCAACCTCAGTGCATGTGGCTGGCGCCGTAACCACTGAACTACGGCCAAGCCCCCCCCCCAAAAAAATTTTTTTTAAATTAATTATCCAGGTGTGCTGATGCATGTCTGTAGTCCTATCTACTTGGAAAGCTGAGGTGGGAAGATAGCTGGAGTCCAAGCGTTTGAGGCTGCCTACTATATTCTAGCCTGGGTGAGAGAGCAAGACTTTGTCTCAAAAAACAAAACAATACAAAAATTGAATTAATAAGTTAATAAATAAAAAGAACTTCACACAGTGCCAGGTATGGAATATGAACACCAAATATTAGTTTTTATGCTATAAGCATGCCTATATCTCTAGAAACACAGCAACAAACATTCTGAGAAATAAAAAGGTTACTGTGAGATTGGGTCACTAGAGAACTGTGTTACTGTGTTTACTTGTAGTTTCTAAACAAGGTTCTTAAATAGAAACAATACAATCATATTTTCTAGCTTCCATTTTCCTACTTAGGGAAAAAGGAAGAGCTTGAAAAAGGATGGAAAGCAGGAAAAATATGTTTTAAATCATCTCTTAGGAATCACGTTAGGGCACCAGAGCCCAAACCTTGAGCCCCTAGCTCTCATAGTTCTAGAGGTTATAGTTCTACAATCTCTTGGTTTGTATATCCCAGGATTTCCAATGGAGGAAATAGAGGTTTTAACCTTAAACACGCATGGGATCACCAGCTGAGGACTACCACTCAAAAAAATTCACAAAAGAATTTTCTTTCTTTTTTTTAGAGACAGAGTTTTACTGTATTGCCCTCAGTAGAGTGCTGTGGCGTCACAGCTCACAGCAACCTCCAATTCCTGGGCTTAGGAGATTCTCTTGCCTCAGCCTCCCAAGTAGCTGAGACTACAGGCGCCAGCCACCACACCCAGCTATTTTTTTGATGTAGTTTAACTGGCGCCGGGCTCAAACCCGCCACCCTTGGTATATGGAGCTGGTACCCAACTCACTGAGACACAGGCGCTATCCCAGCAAAAGAATTTTCTGATACACAGAAAAACATTCAGAGCCCTAATAAGAAGTCTTAAACAACTACAACACGTATTATGGATAAATATTTGGAAAACTGACCAAACATCCTAACCCTTCTACTAAACTTTTCTACAATATCTTTCTTTTTTATACTTATAATTCAAAGGTTAAAAAAAGAAATGGAAATTAACTACCTTTAAGAATAATAATGAGAAATATGATAGAGAATATCAACATAAAATGAAAAAATGGTATATCATAAAATTTAAATATGGATAGTAGTGATGTTAATAAATAGGATCGATTCTAACTGTTTACCTCCAACAGTATGCTGAAGGTTATTTCCAGTATTAATATCCAAAAAAGTTCCAGTTCCCATGGTTAATTTCACATCACCCGTCTGGAAGCAGCATTCTCCAAACATGGCTGATTGCTGGTCGGCAACCTACAAAAAATGTTCAAATGTATGACCCATGCCCTGAGTCGTGGTCCATTTCATTATTATATCCCATTGCCTCATTCATTGTATTCTCATGATCTATTATTTTATTTTCTTTTTCTTCCTGTTTCTTTTCTTTTTCTTTTTCTTTTTTTTTTTTGAGACAGAGTCTCACTTTGTCACCCTCAGTAGAGGGTGCCGGATGTGGTGGGTTCAAACCAGCCCGGGCCAAAAACTACTATGATTGCCGTGGCACCACAGCTCACAGCAACCTCAGATTCTTAGGCTGAAGTGATTCTCTTCTCTCAGCCTCCCAAGTAGCTGAGACTTTAGGACCCCACCACAATGCCTGGCTGTTTTTAGAGATGGGGTCTCACTTTAGAGATAGGGTCTTGCTCTTGCTCAGGCTGGTCTCAAACCCGTGAATTCAGTCAATCCACCCACCTTGGCCTCCCAGAGCGGTAGGATTACAGGCATGAGCCACCGTGCCCAGCCTTTCTTCCTGTTTCTTAAGTAAATAAAATAAAATAAAATCTCAGAGAACAGAGAGCAACAACTATAGGACAGTAGTTTCTCTAGGACTAAGGGTGTATAGATAATTAACATGTCTGAGGAATTTTTAATGGGCTTTTAAGTATCTTATGAATACCGTACATACTCGAGTATAAGCCGACCTGCGTATAAGCCGACCCCCTTAATTTTACCCTAAGAACTGGGAAAACTTAGTGACTCCAGTATAAGCCGAGGTGGAAAATGCAGCAGCCACTGCTAAATTTCAAAAATAAAAATATATACCCAAAACAATTACAATAATTGAGGAATCAGTAGGGTAAATGCTTTTCAATATTTATTGCTAAAGAAAAACTGTAAACTAGCAACAACTACTTTAAAACTTTAAATAAAGTGCAGAAAACCGTAGCTTAACAGGTAATCAAGCTAAATCACAATCACTGAATCAAATAACCTGTATGACCCGAGTATAAGCCGAATTTGGGTTTTTCGGCACAAATTTTGTGCCAGAATAAACTTGGAGCATACTCGAGTATATATGGTAATTGTAGAAATAAAAATAAGAATAAAACTGTACAGAAAAACCAGCTAAGATTTTTCATTTTCAACTTAACAGAGGTTTCATTCATTAGTCAAAATAACTCACCCTCACAAATTTCTCTTTTTTATTAAATGACAGTTGTATATTTCAATATAATAGATGTAAATTAAAACCAACCATATTCCAACCATACATTTTTGTTAAAAGATTACAAATTTTGCTAACACAGTCATATGTAGATATACATATGGCAATATTTTAAGGGCCAAAACATATTGAAAAAACCCTTTCTTACTCATCTAATATCTTCCAGCCACACCTGAATCTAACCCTGAACCTATCCCTACATTGACTAAAATTGATCCTCTCTAAATGACAATGAAGTGTAACTTGGAGAATTAAATTTCCCTTCCCTTGCCAGCTCCCCGCAACTATGGAGACCGTCTATCTAGGGATGGGTGGTCCATACCTCTGCTTAAGATGTTGCACAAAATCAAAAACAATATGAAAGGGCCCTTAAAAATCAAAACAGCAAAGTTTTCATTCTTCCACAAGTTTCTTTTACTGGTAGATGCTAGCTAAAGATTTTATCCAATGCACATACAACTTTCTCCTTTAGTTTAAATTACCCTATTGCCCAGGCACAGTGGCTCAAACACCTGTAATCCTAGCACACTGGGAGGCCGAGTTGGTGGATGCTTGAGCTCAGGAGTTGGAGACCTGCCTGAGCAAAAGCAAGACCCTGTCTCTGCTTAAAATAGAAAAATTAGGTGGGCATTTGGTGGGTGCCTGTAGTCCCAGCTTCTTGGGAGGCTAAGGCAAGAAGATTACCTGAGCCCAAGAATTTGAGGTTGCTATGAGCTATGATGCCACAGCACTCTACCCAGGGCAACAGAGGGAGATGGCCTTAAAAAAATAATAATAATTTAAAACAATTAAAAAAAATAAATTACCCTATTGCTGCTTATGGTTACACTGTATCGAATATAAACTAAACTACCAGCCCCCATCACTGTTTTTTGCTTCAGAGTACCAAATATAAACTAAAACGTTACTCAGAATACATCTTTAAAAGTTTAGGGGGTGGCGCCTTTAGCTCAGTGAGTAGGGCGCCGGCCCCATATACAGAGAGTGCCGGGTTCAAACTCAGCCCCGGCCGAACTGCAACCAAAAAAAAAATAGCCGGGCGTTGTGGTGGGCGCCTGTAGTCCCAGCTGCTCGGGAGGCTGAGGCAGGAGAATAGCGGAAGCCCAAGAGCTGGAGGTTGCTGTGAGTCCTGTGACATCACGGCACTCCACTGAGGGCGGTAAAGTGAGACTCGGTCTACAAAAAAAAATAAAAATAAAAGTTTAGGGCTTTTATTAGTACCAGTGGCTCCAGTGGGTGGGGCACTGGCCTCATGTACTGAGGATGGCGGGTTCAAACCCCCGGCCCCAGCCAAACTGGAACTGCCTATGGTATCACCTAGGCCCAGGAGTTGGAGGTTGCTGTGAGCTGTGTGACGCCACAGCACTCTACCGAGGACGACAAAGTGAGACTCTGGCTCTACAAAAAAAAAGTTAAATAGTTTTCTGAAAAACAATATACTAGTAAGTCAGAAAAAATTATAAAATGTTTCCATTTCCAAAAACACACAAGATACACCGTACTTCTGGTAATATCCAAATCCCTTTAATTTAGAAAGAAAAAAGAAAAGATATTTTAATTTGATTTTGCCAAGTACCTTTTGTTTTTCCTAATGCTAGTTCCAATTATTCATATACATTCATTTAGTTTAGAGTATACTACATAAGGAGAAACCTTCAAGGTTTCTACTTACCAAGGCAACTATTGGTATAGGCACACCAAATATCTCTTCATCCACTGATCCAAAATTGTGGCTTCAAATGAAATTGATTAAAAAGTTAGTGATAGCTTTAATTCAGCAAATTGTCTTTAACATAAGACGAACAGTTATATGAAAAGCATATAAAAAGCCCATCAATCATATAATAAAATGCTTTTTTCCCCCAAAATAAAATGAATTCAAGGATTCTGCTGTTTCCTACATCTGATGTTCATCATCACCTTGTGTCCTTCACGGGAGGCAGGAGGGAGAGTGGAATGGAGATCATGGAGGTAATGAGCCCACTCCAACACATCTGCGCACAGACATACACCATCAGAATGCAAGTATTTATATATTTCAAGTGTAAAAGCATTTTAAGACATCCTGGTGTACATGATAAATATACAAAAGTTGCATTTGTCAGTTAAAAATAAATTTAAGAAAATTTAAACCCAACCTCTATTACACAAAAATTGGTGACTCATAAAGAAGAAAAAAATCCTTACCAGATATGGGTCAAAAAGTCCAGTTGTACTAGCATTTGAAAAATCTGTGGCATATGCAGCACCTAAATTTACATTGGAAAAACACATTTATTATCAGATAGTATAAATTGTGGAATAAAAAATAAAATCCTAAACCCTGAATGGATACTCCCCCTCAGCCAAGAGGACCCCAGAGCAACCTTAAAACCCGAGTTCCAGCGACAGGAAGGAAGGTAGGTTGTGCCTTGTTACACTCCCTCCCTTGCAAATGGCCATCTGTTTTTTTATTTTTCATGAGGGCTAAACAGACTAGCAGTCTTTCCTGGTAAGAGGTAACCAACCGTAAAGTGGTTTAACCAGTCTACTGAGCATGTTCTGGCATCCTTGTTACCCCCTTTTGACACCATGGGGCTGCCAGAATCTGGAAAGCCCAGCCCTTAAAGAGGGAGTTATAAAGCTCGACTGCACATGTACATGGTCTTCCTTTAATAAATATTCATGACTCCGTCCGCTTGTTAAATATGCTTATTTGGCCATCCTGCTCTTCATAAACTCCTTTTCCCATTCCCTGCCCCCCTCCGCCCTTGAAGTACATGTTCCTGGCTTATGGCTTACGGCCAGGAGCTCTGCTTTCCAGACTGCAAAAATGGCTACTGACAGGCTGCAGCCCTTTATAAGAAATAAAGGTCTCCTTTCAAACTGTAAATCAACACCTCTTCCAAGTTTATCAGCCATGGCGATCAATGGGGTGACAAATGTCACAGCCAGTTCACCCTCACATCCTATCCTGCGTTTAAAGACCTTTGTCTACATTCAAATTCATTCTAAAATGTGTATTTCCAATGTGAAGTTTCCAAAAACAACTTCTTACCTAATCTTTATGAGCTCTCATAGTTTACAAAAGCACCTTCATACACATTGCCACTTCGTGATCCCCATTTAAAAATGAAGAAAGTTCAGAAATGCTAAGTGATCACCCACAGTTATACCCAGCTGCCACAGGGCAGATTTGGCATAGAACTCAAGTCTTATTGATCTTGAAGTTAACACTGCCCTCCAGCCTTATGTATTGTAGGTTTTATCACTTTTTTTTTTTTTTCCTCACTCCATTTCTCATTTCATTGTCTAACTTTATCACCCTTGGTAAAATGTCCTGGCATCATAGCTCACAGCAACCACAAACTCTTGGGCTCAAGGCATCCTCTTGCCTCAGCCTCCTGAGTAGCTGGGACTACAGACCACATCATACTCAGCTAATCTTTAGAAACGGGGTCTCACTCTCATTCAGGGAGGTCTTGATCCTGAGTTCAAGCAATCCACCTGCCTCAGCCTCCCATAGTGCTAGGATTACAGGAGTGAGCCTCTGCACCTAGCCCTAACATAATGTTAAAATTTCACTCCTCTTATAATAAACAAATCTGGAGTAAGTCTAGTTTTATTATTACAATGTAGTTATTAGTATATCATAAAGCAGTATGTCTGAGATACAGGAAGGAAAAACAGTAACTTCTTTTTTTGGCAAATCATATCTCTTGGTCAAATTTCAGCTAGTTAGGATAGATTTGTCAGAATATGTTTACCTTTTGTGAGCTTATGTAATAACCAGGTATCAATAGTCCCAAAGCAACAATTTTCTTCCTCAACTGCCTTTCGCACCTTGAAAATACAACAGGAAAAACTCAATTCAAAAGGACTAAATTATTAAGCGCATGATTAAGTGCAAATCTACTAATATGATACAATCCCTTTTTTATAAAAATTAATATATACATAGAAAAACAATTTATAGAATATATTTCAAATAGTTCTAAGTGATTTTATTAAGAGTATGAGATGTAGCAAGGGGAGAGGGAAAAGACTTTCATTTTCTACACAGTATTTTAGTTTTATACCAACCATGTCTTAGTTACTTTTGTGCTTAAAAGTTTTTTTTTTAAAAAGCAAAGTACATATCGATACACCAGTATTTCTTGAAGCCGGGATACATGCTGCAAATCCAGGCTGCTGCCTATTTACATACTGTGAGTTAAAGATGGTTTTTAGTGCTTAAGAAAAAAAGGGTTTATTTTGTGAAACACAAAAACTATTCAAATTTGTGTCCCTAAATAAAGTTTTATTAGAACACAGCTATGCTCATTTTTTTATGTATTACCTACAGCTACTTTCACGCTACAATGGTAGAGTAGTTGTGCCAAAAATGTTATGGCCCTCAAAGCCTAAAATGCCATATTACTAGTTGGACAGAGTCTCACTATGTCGCCCTGGGTAGAGTGCCGTGATATCACAGCTCACAGCAACCTCAAACTCTTTTTTTTTTTTTTTTTGCAGTTTTTGGCCAGGGCTGGTTTTGAACCCGCCACCTCTGGTATATGGGGCCTGCGCCTTACTCCTTTGAGCCAAGGGCGCCACCCAGCAACCTCAAACTCTTAAGCTTAAGAGTTTCTCTTGCTTCAGCCTCCCAAGTGGCTGAGACTACAGGCGTCCGACACAACACCTGGCTATTTGTTGTTGTAGTTGTTGTGTCTCTGGCCGAAGCCGAACCCGCCAGCCTCAGTGTATGTAGCTGATACCCTACCCACTGAGCAATGGGTGCTGCCAGTACTACCTGGCGTTTATAGAAAAATAATTTCCAATCCCCAAACTAAAGCATGTCAAAGGGAACAAAACTATCAAAATCTCTTTAAGATAACTAGTAGAGAAATTGAAATGCTTGTTGAGATGTTATTAACATACAATTTCCTGAAATGCTGGCCAGGTGCAGTGGCTCACACCCATAATCCTAGCATTCTGGGAGGCTGACAGAGTGGGGTGGGATGGGGTGGACTGACTGAGCTCACAGTTTCAAGACCAGCCTGAGCCAAAGCAAGACTTCGTCTCTTAAAAAAAAATAGCTGGGCGTTGTGGTGGGCACCTGTAGTCCCAGCTACTTGGGAGGCTGCGGCAAGAGAAGCACTTGAGCCCAAGAGCTTGACGTGGCTGTGAACTGTGATGCACAGCACTCTACCAGGGTTGACACAGTGAGACTCTGTCTCAAAAAAAAACAAAAACAAAAAGTTTACCAAACTAGGAAAGAAAGAGACTTTCCTTAATTTGATAACATATTTCCAAAAAAACCTACTGCAAATTCATACTAAAGAGTGAAATGTTAAATGATTTTGTTCCAAGATCAAGAATAAGAAAAGAATGTGTAATCATCCTTTCTAATCGACATACTCTAAAGGTCTCTGCCAATGAAAAGAAAAAGAATTAAAAGCACCAGTAGAAGTAAAAATTTAATTATCTGCAAAAGACATAACTATATGCACAGAAACATGCCCTCCCCAGAAAAGCTATCAAATATTGCCAGAATAACTAAGTGAATCCAGAAATATTACTGGATCAATGGTCAATTCATAAAAATTAATCATATTTCTAAATACCAGCCAAAAAAGAAATAGAAAAGAAATAATTTAAAAAACTAGTTGAGATAGCTATAAAACATCAGTTGCCTAACAATAACTCTAAAGAAAGATCTCCAAAAACCTTACATAGAAAATTATGGAACACGTTAACAGAAATTAAAGAAAATCCTTTAACAGGAAATTAGATATCGTACCCATGGATCCCAAGACCAATTATTCTAAAGGTATCAATTCTACCAAAATTAATCTACAACTCCAAAGCCTTTGGAGCACTGGCGGTGGGAGGAGTGTTTGTTGTGAGTATAAATTGACAAGTTGATTCTAAAGTTTCCCTTGAGGTTAAAAGGACAAAGAAGAATCAAGACAAACCTGAAATGAAACCTGACACTTACCTCATACTAAATACAAAAATCAATTCCAAGGCCAGGCGAGATGGTTCACACCTTAATCCTAACACTTTGGGAGGCCAAGGTGGGAGGATGGCTTAGACTCAGGAGTTCCAGACCAGCCTGAGCAAGTATGAGACCCCCATCTCTACTAAAAATAGAAAAAATCAGCTGGGTATGGTGGCACCTGCCTATAGTCCCAGCTACTCAGGAGGCTGAGACAAAAGGATCATCTGAGACCAGAAGTTTGAGCTTGCAGCGAGTTGTGATAATGCCATTTCACTCTACCCAGGGTAACAGAATCACACCACCAAAAAAAAAAAAAAAAAAAAAAAAAAAAAGCCAGGCTCAGCGGCTCAGGCTTGTAATCCCAGCTCTGTGGTAGGCAAGATTACTTAAGCTCAGGAGTTCAAGGCTTGTCTGAACGAGAGTGAGACCCTGACTCATGAAAAAAATTGAAAAACCCAGCCAGGTGCCACAGTGAGCACCTTAATCCCAGTGGCTTCGGAGGCTGAGGCAGCAGGATGCCCATAGCCTGAGTCTGAGGTTGCAGTGAGCTCCGACGCCATTGCACTCTGCTCAAGGCATAGGATAGAACTCTGTCTTGACAAAAAAAAAAAAAAAAAAAAACCCAGGGGAAAAAAAAATCAGTTCTACATGGAATACATAGACTTATAGCAGGCAAAACATTGAATATATAATACTGTCTTTATAAGCTCAGAATAGGAAGAACTCTTCAAAAAGACAAAAAATTTCAAAAATATTTAGGGAAGGCAGGGCACAGTACCTCATGCTTGTAATCCTAGCACTGTGGGAGGCCGAGGTGGGTGGATAGCTTGAGCTCACAGGTTGGAGACCAGCCTGACCAAAAAATTGAGACCCTGTCTCTACTAAAAATATAAAAATTGAGGCAAGAGGATTGTTTGAGCCCAAGTTGGAAGATGCTATGAACTATGATGCACTCTATCCAGGATGACAGTTTGAGATTCTGCCTCAAAAAAACAAACAAACAAAAATTTAGGAGTGGCTTGGTTCCCATAGCTCAGTGGTTAAGGCATTAGCCACATACACTAGGGTTGGCGGGTTCAAGTCAGGCCCAGGCCTGCTAAACAACAATGACAACTACTACAACAACAGCAACAAAAATAGCAGGGCGTTGTGGCAGGCACCTGTAGTCCCAGCTACTTGGGAAGCTGAGGCAAGAGAATCGCTTAAGCTCAAGAATTGGAGGTTGCTGTGAGCTGTGACGCCACGGCACTCTACCAAGGGTGACATAGTGAGATTCTGTCTCAAAAACAAAAGAAAAATATTTAGGGTAAATTAAAGTATGGTGTTGAGGAATAAACACATAAATTGTAAGCGTAGAAAGAAAAGGTGATAGGAAGTCTCATAGTGTTCTTGATCCAGGTATTGTTACACAGATGTTTGCTCCACCCCATCTCACTGAGGGGTATATTTCTGCTTTGTTCATCTTTCTAGATTTGTTGATGCATTAAAATTTTTCTTAAAGAAAAAAAAACAATTATGCTTTGTCTTCCATTCCAATATACAGTGGACGCTTAATTTTCCCTCACATAATCAATTACTATCTTTATTCCTTAAATTTTTTTCTTCCCCATAGTCTTTATCTCACTTCCATACATAACCATCTTTTCTTACCTCAATCAGGTTCTGTAAAATCCAGACTAATCGCAAAGAAGAATGCTGAGTTGTGAAAGTGAACAAACTGGCTGCAAAAAGTCGTTTACTTCTTGTGAAGAAGTGAAGCATCCGGCAGGAACTATGTAAGAGCTATTTTTTTTTTAAAAAAGGATATTGTGGAAAAAGTATTTATTGACATATGATGTTTCCATGTCAATTCTATTCAAACAAATTCTGTACAAACAAATTCAATAACAAACAGATCATTTAACTACTTATAAAAGTGTTCTCAGGACCTGAGGAAATCAAATAGAGCAATGTTATCCTAGATGAACAATTTGAATTCTAACATATGAAATATAACACATTTAATTGAATTCCTTTAGCAAATAAAAGTTTTTTAAAACAGCTATTTCTAGCTCTCTGCCCATTCTCTACGAAAGGGAAGGAAGAGAGTCAGGGAGGAGGCTATATTTGCAGACTCTTGTTTCACCATGATATGTACACATACATTTCATTTTAGGCCTCTTAGATAAATCTACACTATTCAGTAATAGGGTAGCATTAATTCACTTCTATTCAAATAGTAACATCATCTACATAAAGCTCTCAGCTAATATTTGATTTGGAAAGCTTATATTTTCACATTATTTACAATATTATGTCTTAGCTTCAAAATGCCTTTATGAATCAAAATCCTGAGAAAACTCAATCCCAGCCAGAGGACTGAATGAGCTCTTATTCTTTCCTACTTTTGGAAATCTTTTGATTTCCAGAAATCAAATTAGCACTAACTCAGCAGGAAACTTCCCAATATAGTAACTACTTATAATTTTATTTAATACTATCCATACTTATCTAATTATCAAAGATAAAACATATCATATGGCTTTAGATTTATTTCTCTGTTTTGGGGTTTTTTTGTTTTTTTTTTTTTTTTTGAGACAGAGTCTCACTGTTGCCCTCGGTAGAGTGCCATGGCCTCACACAGCTCACAGCAACCTCAAACTCTTGGGCTCCAGCAATTCTCCTGCCTCAGCCTCCCAAGTAGCTGGGACTATGGGCGCCCACCACAATGCCTAGTTATCTTTCCTTTTCTTTTTTTCTTTTGAGACAGTCTCACTTTGTTGTCCTGGGTAGAATGCCGTGGAGTCATAGCTCACAGAAAGCTCAAACTCTTGGGCTCAAGCAATCCTCTTCCCTCAGCCTTCTAAGTAGCTGGTACTACAGGAGCCCACCACCACGTCCAGCCAGATTTCTTTCTTTTCCTTTTTTTTTTTTTGGTAGAGACAGAGTCTGACTTTATTGCCCTAGGTAGAGTGCCATGGCATCACACAGCTCACAGCAACCTCCAACTCCTGGGCTCAGGTGATTCTCTTGCCTCAGCCTCCCCAGTAGCTGGGACTACACCTGGCTATTTTTTTGTTGTTGCAATTTGGCCGGGGCCAGGTTTGAACCCATCACCCTCAGTATATGGGGCTGGCACCCTACTCACTGAGCCACAGGTGCCACCCTAGATTTATTTCTTAATAAGCAAAACCTATACTTGAGAAAAGCCTTAGGAGCCAGGCGTGGTGGCTCATGCCTATAAATCCCAGCACTGTGGGAGGCTGAGGAGGGAGAATCACTTAAGCTCAGGAGTTGGAGACTGGCCTGAGTGACAGTGAGACCCTGACTCATGAAAAAAATGGAAAAACCCAGCGGGGTGCCTCGGTGAGCGCCTGTAATCCCAGTGGCTTCCGGAGGCTGAGGCAGCCCAAGTCTGAGGTTGCAGTGAACTACCACGCCCAGCTGGGACTACAGGCACCTGCCACACACCCAGCTTTTTTTGTTGTTGTTGTTGTTGCAGTTGTCATTGTTGTTTGCCAGGCCCACACCGGGTTCAAACCACCAGCTCCAGTACATGTGGCCGGGCCCTAGCTGCTGAGCTAAAGGCGCCGAGCCAAACTTACCCACTTTTGTTAATCCTTCCTCATTCCCCCAAAACAAATTTACAGATTTTAATTTATTTGTGGAAAACAGTAATATAAATTTCTTTCTTTCAATTTTAGTTGATAATATCAAGAAAATCTGTAGACTCAGTTATCTCTTTACTTCAACCTTGTCCTTTTTAAATTCCTTTTCACCTTGTTCAGGGCTCAACTCTTTTTACTTTTCTTTATAGTTAACAAGGCACATATATTTTTTTACATCATTTATTAAAATAAAAGTATGTAAAATAACCACTCATAATCCTGTCTCTGATTTGCTATATTATAAGAAATTATTTAAACAGAAATGGGTTTTTCCTACTTAAGCACACTATGCCTCTCTCGCAAAACATTAGATTTAGGATACTTCGGGGATTTTCTGTCAAAACACAGATACCTGGGATAGAGATGTCACGCAAATATTAAACGCACTAATAACTACACTTTTAGTTAACATACAATTAACATCTTTCTCCATATATCTAACAATTGCTTACTGAGTACTTTCCAGTGTAACGAGGATTGTGGTAGGCCTTGAAAGTGCAAACTGAATAATACAGGCAGAATTCCTACCTTTTAAAAAATTTACATTGTAGGGTGGTGCCTGTGGCTCAGTGGGTAGGGCACCAGCCCCATATACCAAGGGTGGCAGGTTCAAACCCAGCCCCGGCCAAACTGCAACAAAAAATAGCCAGGCATTGTGGCGGGTGCCTGTGGTCCTAGCTACTCGGGAGGCTGAGGCAAGAGCCCAGGAGTTGGAGGTTGCTGTGAGCTGTGACGTCACAGCACTCTACTGAGGGCGACGATGTGAGACTCTGTCTCTCCAAAAACAAAAAAAAAAAATTACATTGTAGCGAGAAGAGCAACAAATAAGCAATCAACTCAATAAATAGGATAATCTAAGAAGACAGACTGTAACCCGAATCATTATTTAACATGACAGCAAGAAATGTATCCTGATTTCAGAGATGTTAAAATATGAAAAAGTGTATGTCTCATAACACATGCACTGCTGATGGGAAAGTAAATGGTATGTCACCCTTAAAAACAGTTTGACAGTTTCTTATAAAACAAACCATGCAATTACCATATGACCTAGCAATTGTACTCTTGGGGCATTCATCCCAGACAAATGGAAAAGTATTTTCACATAAAATTCTGTACAAAGAATGCCCATAACATTCTCATAATAGCCAAAAACTGGAATCAGCATAGACATCCTTCAACAGGTGAATGGTTCAATAAACTGTGGTACATCTGTACTATTGAATACAACTCAGCAACAAAAAGAAACATGCTACTGATACAGGCAAGGAATTAGATGAATCTCCAGGAAATTATATGAATGAAAAAAGCAACTCCCAAAAGGTTATATTTTTTAAAATGCATGATTCTGGGTGGCGCCTGTGGCTCAGTGGGTAGGGTGCCGGCCCCATACACTGAGGGTGGCGAGTTCAAACTCGGCCCCGGCCAAATGCTACAAAAAAATAGCCGGGCGTTGTGGCAGGCGCCTGTAGTCCCAGCTAGTCGGGAGGCTGAGGCAAGAGAATTGCCTAAGCCCAAGACCTGGAGGTTGCTATAAGTTGTTACACCACGGCACTCTACCAAGAGCGACAAAGTGAGACTTTGTCTTTAAAAAAAAAAAAAAGAAGAAGTATGATTCTATGTATGTGACATTTTTTTTTTTTTAAGACAGCATCTTACCCTGTGGCCCAGCCTAGAGTGCTTAGTGTCAGCCCAGCTCATAGCAACCTCACACTACTGGGTTCAAGAAATCCTCCTGCCTCAGCCTCCCAAGTAGCTGGACTACAGGCGCTAACTACAGTGCCTGGCTAATTTTTCTATTTTTATTAGAGACAGGTCTGGCTCTTGTTCAGGCTAGTCTTGAACTCCTGAGCTCAAGGGATCCTTCCAACTTGGCCTCCCAGAGTGCTTAGATTACAGGCATGGCACCCAGCCACATTTTTGAAATTATATTTTTTAAGTGGAGGACAGATTAGTGGTTGCCAGGAACTAGGGATAGGAGAGGGTAAGGAGGTGTATAGGAGAGAGGTGGACATAGTTATAAAAAAGCAACACAAGAAGTATTGGAACTGGTCAGCATCTTGCATATGCTAATAGATACATGTAGCCTACAGAGATGAAAAATTGTACAGAATAAATACACAATAAAATTAGAGAAATCTGAGTAAGATTTGTGGATTATATTTCAATATCCTGTGACATTTTACTATAGTTTAGCAAAATGTTACCACTGAGAGAAACTGCAATGTATATAAGGAATCATTGTATTATTTCCTGCAGTTATAAATCTATAATTATTACAATTAAAGTTTCAATTAAAAAAAGCATGTCTCAGGATCTTTGAAATTTAATAACTGCTATGAAGGAAATAAAGTACAATGTAAGAGATGCTGGGGGTTCTATTGAATAAAAGGGCAGGGAATGGTTCCCAGAAGTGACACACAAGCTGGACCCTAAAGGATAAGAGTCCTTTTCCCCTAAAAGGAACCAAAACTGTCATCGCACGTATGCTCAATAGTAAGTAGACAAAGCGCTGTACGTGCTCAGTTTTGTGCTCAGGGTCACATTTCTTCATCAAGATTTGAGATCTGGGGCTTATACCACCACGTAAATGTTTTCATAGTCATTATTTATTTTCAAAGGAATAAAACTTTTAAATGCTTCAGTCATGAACGTAAATGTATGATGAAATATTAAAAACTAAAATTATACATTAAGGTAAACAATTATACGCTATATAAAAAACAATTATACACTATAAATCCTATCATCTAGGATTACACAGGCTGGGTGCAGTGGCTCACACTTATTATTCCTAGCACTATAGGAGGCTGAGATAGGAGGATTGCTTGAGCCTGGGAATTTGAGACCACCCTGAGCAATATACTGAGACCTCATGTCTACAAAAAGGGAAAAACCAGCTGGGTGTGGTGGTGTGCACCTATAGCCCCTGCTACTTGGGAGGCTGAGGCTGGAGGATGCCTTGGGCCCAGGAGTTTGAGGTTGTAGTGAGAAAGGATGACGCCACTGCACTCTAACCCAGGCAACAGAGCAAGACCCTGTCTCAAAAAAAAAAGTATCCTATTCAAAAAGTTCACAATATTTCCTTATAACCACTTTAACTCCCTTAATTACTGTGTTCTTCCCATAACAATACCTCTCATTATCTAGCCTCACAAGTTATTACAGCAAGGTCCACTTTTATATATTAAACTAGTACTAAGACAAATCAATTCAGGTGAGATTATAGCAAACTTGTTTCACTCATGCCTTGTTGTTATATTCTATAATATATACATGTTTGCTTTCAAATAAAATATATGTTTTTCAATACTTATATAAAACTGATGCTCCAGACATGCCCCGGGGCACCATCTAGTGCTAGTACGCTAGCAAAGAAGGCATTTAAGAGCGAGGCATTATAAGCATTAAAATAGATTAATATAGAACATTGATTATGACATCAAATATTATAGGTCTAACCACAAAAGAGGAGCTGGCAAATTGTCTTACCCTTTGACTCAGTAATTTCATACTCAGAGTGAGGGAGATTTTGAAAGAAACAACAGAACAGCAGTTGATGCTGTTGTCACTGTCATCTCCACCATCACTACCAATTACGGATGGCCTACTATGTGCCAGGCATAATGTTAAGTCTGATAGTTACCTACCTCAATATCCATTCTCTATTTTTGTAACAAAAGATGATAAATTTGAACATTTCATTCCATATTGTTTCCATTTCTCATAAGCAGAAATATGAACTCTCTGGTCCACCCCCAAACTTCCTCCCAACTTTCTGAGGTACATGTGGTGGCTCACACCTGTAATCCTAGCACTCTGGAAGTCCCAGACAGGTGGATCACCTCAGGAGTTAGAGAGCAGCCTGAGCAAGAGCAAGACCTCATCTCTAAAAATAACTGAAAAAATAATAAAATAAATAAATAAATAAATAAAGCCGAGCACTGTGGCGGGCACCTGTAGTCCCAGCTACTTGGGAGGCTGAGGCAAGAGAATTGCTTGGGCCCAAGAGTTTGAGGTTGCTGTGAGCTGTGACATCATGGTATTCTACCCAGGGCAACAGAGTGACACTGTTTCAAAAGAAGAAAAAAGTATGTAAATCTGCCACATAAGCTTTTGGATAAATAATAAGTTTAATTTATTATTAATTTTTACTGATGTGGGCGAGTATTTACATGTGTATTCTCTTCTTAATGTCCTAAAACAAAATAATACAATTAAGTCTATAGTTAAGGGACATTTATAGGAAAAAACAGTAATATCCAAACCACAGACGATAAGAAAAAGATTACCTTCAGCATAAGAGAACTATTCCAAGATCTTACAAGTTCAACAGCTCTTAAGTCTTGCCAACTAATAAAGTTGTGAAAATGATTTCCCGTTTTCCTAAAAAAGATTGAAACAGTACTTTGAGACTCAATATAAACCAGACATTAAAAATCTGAAATTAGAGATGAAACTACAGTATCAGTGTATAATTTTAAAAAGCAACGCTTTTTCACTTCATCGTACTTATCTTCATACACACAATCAGATACAACCTCTGATCTACAAAAGAAATGAAATATATCCTGAGCCTATTTCCACATCTCACAGCTTTAGGACTGGCTTAGCCACTCACCTAAAACGCTTATTTAAAATTTCTCCAACAAACAGAAATTCAACAAACCCTTAGTCAATGCTACAATAAAAGTACAGAACTAAAAACCACAGGCAAAAATTATTTTTCCTTTGAGACCCATGCAAATCAACCGCAGCATGTAACAATCACCAATATTCAACTCAGACTTGCTTTCTCACCTTCTCCAGCCGGCTGCTCCTGGGTGGATTTCACCATGTTCTACTCCTGAGACTGTCATTCCCCACTCGACGTAAGCAGCCTACATCTATGGTCACATCCTCGCCTTTCCCCCAATCTGCCGGTCAGCACATCTTCCTATCACTGCACTTCTCTCAGTCCTACTCTTTAAATGCCTCCCTTTCAAACTACTACAGCCTTTAATCCCTTGAACAGTCCCTTTTCTTCCTGCCAACCCTTCCTGGGCACACTTACTTTCCTGGATCCCATGTCCTACATTGCCTTAACTATTTGCTGTTACACTCTCTAACCCTTGATTTCTACTTTTGAAAAGATTGTGGCAGCAGGTGCAGTGGCTCTGGCCTGTAATCCTAGCACTGTCTGAGGCTGAGGCACGTAGATCACTTGATCTCAGGGCTTCAAGACCAGCAGGAACAAGAGTAAGACCCTGTCTCTACTAAAGACAGAAAAAACTAGCCGGGTGTTGTGGTGGGTGTTTCTAGTGCCAGCTAGTAGGAAGGCTGAGGCAAGAGGATTGTTCAAGAATTTGAGGTTTCTGTGAGCTATGATGCCATGGCACTCTACCCAGGACAACTGGGTGAGACTCTAAAAAAAAAAAAAAATAAGAAAAATTGTGGCAAAGTAGGCCAGGCATGGTAGTTTACGCTTATAATCCCAGCATTTTGGAGTACAACTTAAACCTTGGAAACATAGCAAGCCCCCATCTCTATTAAAAAAAAAAAAAAAGTTAGCCAGGTGTGGTGGGCACACATCTGTATTCCCAACATTCAGAAGGCTGAGGCACTGGGGCCCAGGTATAGGAGTCTGCGGTGAGCTGGGATAACACTGCCGCACTCCGGCCCGGGAGATAGTGTGAGACCCTGTCTCAAAAAAAATAAAAATTCTGACAAAGTATACATAACATGAAGTTTGCCATTATTAGTATACAATTCAGTAGCATTAATTACGTTCACACTATTAAGTAACCATCACCACTGTTTTTAAAATTCTCTTATCACTCCAAACAGAACCTCTGTAACATTCAAGAAGTAACTTTCCATTCTCTCTTCACCCCATCCCTGGTGACCTCTCATCTACTTTCTGTCTCTATCAATGTGCCTATTCTAGTTGCATCATATATAAGAGCAATCATACTACATCCGCCTTTTTATAGTTGGCTTATATTGTGGGAAAGAAATCCTCACGACCCGGACAAGAGCACGGCCATTTTAAGAAACAGCTGGTGAGAAAAAGCAGGACAGAAACCAACTGCACGATCACAGCAAACCTCCTTTCCACCCTCCTGGATATATAATTCTTCTTTTTGTTTGTTAGTTTTGAGACAGAGTCTCACTTTGTCACCCTGGGTACTATGCCATGGTGCCATAGCTCACAGCAACCTCAGACTCCTGAGCTCAAGCAATTCTCTTGTCTCAGCCTCCCAAGTAGCTGAAACTACGGGGACCCACCACAACACCCAGCTATTTTTAGAGAGGGGGGTCTCTGGCTCAGGCTGGTCTCGAACTCCTGAGCTCAGGCAATCCACCCGCCTCAGCCTCCCAGAGTGCTGGGATTACAGGTGTGAGTCACCACGCCCAGCCTGATATATAATTCTTTGGAGCCGTTTTAACAATAGTACATACTTACACATTTCATTTAAATCTAATTTTCAATCACTGGCTTCAGCAAATATTCATAAAGCAATTTGTGCCAGGAGCTAAAGACACAGCTACAGAGATACATGGCACCTCTGCCCTTATAAATAAAAACACTTTCTGAGCAGCACCTGTGGCTCAATGGAGTAGGGCACCAGCCCCATATGCCAGAGGTGGTGGGTTCAAACCCAGCCCCAGCTAAAAACTGAAAAAAAAAAAAAAAAAAAAAAATACACTTTCTGCCAGGGAATTCAAACAAATTATCAATTATTCAATCGCTTGCTTGTAATAGGAATAAGTCCTACAAAGGAGAAATACAGGCTGTCATGAGTGTATTTAACAAGGCTTTTTGAGAAGTGACAATGGAATTGAGCTCTAAAGGATGAGCAGGAATAAGGAGGATAAACATTCCTGACAAAATGTGTTATTCAATGTCCTACGGTAGAATGTGTTATGATGGGTTAGGGGAACTGAAAGGCTGGGGTGACTGAAGAGCAAGAGGAAAGCTGCATCACTAATTCACACCACAGTGCAAGACAATCTCATCACAAAAAACACTGATCTCAAGGAGTGGCACATTCTGAATGAGAAGCTTTAATGACAATATTGTAAATTAATTGTCTTTAATTCTTCTAACACTTTATACCATTCTGTGGCTCTTAATATATTTTGTTAAGTAACTGGAAAGAATCTTTTTTTGGGGGGGACGGAGTCTCACTCTGTACCCTGGGTAGACTGCCATGGTGTCATTGTACCTGACAGCAACGTCAAACTCTTGGGCTTAAGTGATCTTCTTGCCTCAGCCTCCTGAGTAGCTGGGACTACAGGTGCCTGTCACAATGCACAGCTAATTTTTCAGTGTTTTTAGTGGAGATGGGTCTAGCTCTTGCTCAGGCTACTCTGAACTCCAGAGTTCCAACAATCCACCTGCTTTGGTGTCCCAGAGTGCTAGAATTACAGGTGTGAGCCACTAGGCCTGGCTAAGAACCATTAACATAAGTATCGAATACCACAATAAAAGACGTATTTGGTTCCATGGGAACACAGAGTAATTTATAAACTTGTATAATTAGACTGTAAATTCTTTGAGGGCTAGTATTCTTACTCATCTTTATATTCAGCTCAGCAACCAGAACAGAACATGACTTGCTATGAGCTCGCAAACAGTTACTGAGTGAACCGGGTTCCTATGACTCATAGTTTATGTTGCTAACGGGCACACACCCTGATCTGAGGTTAGTTGGCAGAAGTCTCCCCAAGAGACACAGTAACTGAAGAAACAAAACAGCTCATGATTTTTTAGAACAAAAGGAATATAAAAGAACCAGAGTGGAGGAGAAACCATTTAGAGTTATTTTTGAAAGCAGGCTAAACACACCACTAATTAAATATACTGGAAAAAATTAAGACTATGAAGAAAACTTAAAGGGCTGAGAAAAGTTAATAATAACTGAGTTGCTTGGTCCTGGTTTGTTGGGAACAGGGGTACACGGGACAAAGAGACAAGGAGAAAACCAAAAAGAATGTTCTAAGTTTCAGGCTTCCTGACAGCAACTGAAAGAAAAACAATGTAGCCGGGCAAGGTGGCTCATGCCTGTAATTCCAGCACTTTGGGAGACCAAGGCAGGGGGACTGTTTGAGCTCAGTAATTCAGAGGCCAGCCTGGGCAAAAGCAATAGCCCGTCTCTACTAAGAATAGAAAAACTAGCCAGGTGCTGTGCTGGACACCGATAGTCCCAGCTACTTGGGAGGCTGAGGAAAGGGGATGGCTTGAGCCTAAGAGTTTGAGGTTGCTGTGAACTATGATGATGCCCCCGCACTCTACCCGGGGTGACAGGGTAAGACTCTGTCTCAAAACAAAAAAAATAATAATAAGGCTCAGCGCCCATAGCTCAGTGAGTAGGGTGCCAGCCACATACACTGAGGCTGAGGGATTTGAGCCTGGCTCGGGCCTGCTAAACAACAACGACAACTGCAACCAAAAAATAGCCAGGCATTGTGGGGGGCGCCTGTAATCCCAGCTTGGGAGGCTGATGCAGGAGAATCACTTAAGCCCAAGAGTTGGAGGTTGCTGTGGGCTGTGACGCCACGGCACTCTACTGAGGGTGACACAGTGAAGCTCTTGCACAAAAAAAAAAAAAAAAAAAAAAAAAAAGATGTGACAGAAAAGCACCATGGACACAGGAGAAAAAAAAACACATGCAGGGAGGAGGAAGTGCTGGCTGGGACTGGGTGAACAATAGATTGTTCCCCAGAGTCCAGTCGGCTTGTCTTTTCTCTCACAAATAAGCAAGAAGTGCAAGAAGTACTTCCGGCTGCCTGGAGCTGTGGTCCCTCCTGCGCTGTGTCCTCGCTGTTTACTGGGGAGCTTTGTGTACAATCTGGCAGCGTTATACACCACAGTTGCTCAACTGGCCCAGTAAGCAAAAGAAGGCTCCATTATTTTAAGGTAAAAGAAGCATGACACTTTGCATGTTTATTCAGGAAATACCCAGTATTTCATTTTTTACAGACATGGAATATTTCCAAAACTCATGAAAGGATACAAACATTTCAAAAAAGAAAAAAGGGCAGCCAAGAAAATAAACTCACAACTAATTGTTTGAGGAAGAAACCTTCTACCTGTGTACCACCAGCAATACCAGTAAAGGAAGTGAATTGTCTTAGAATCTAATTCCTATTCCTTCTAAAATTGAGACACAGTTCTAGTGTCACACAGAAATTTTGCTTCCTCGGCTCAGTGCCCATTGCTCAGTGGTTTGGGCGCCGGCCACATACACCGGGGCTGGCAGGTTCGAACCTGGCCCAGGCCTGCTAAACAACAATACAACTACAACAACAACAACAACAACAAAAAATAGCTGGGCATTGTGGCAGGCACCTGTAGTCCCAGCTATTTGGGAGGTTCCACCGAGGGCAACATAGTGAGACTCTGTCTCAAAAAGAAAAAAAAAATTAAATAAATAAATTTTGCTTTCTAATATCTTTAATTTTCTGCTATGATGAAACAATGAAAGCAACCTCTGGGGCCAATGACCTAATCTCCAAAGCCAATCAAATGGGACACATCCAGTTAGTTCCTCACCTGAGAACATTCCTCCTCCACTTCCATGCCATCCACTTCCCAGATTCAGCCTGGTCTTGCTTTGCTGGCTTTTTCTTCCTTGACTCCCTTCATCTTTATTTATTTTTTTAAGGATGGAGTCTTGCTCTGTGGCCCAGACTGAAGTGTAGTGGTGTTATCTCCCACAGCTCACTGCAGCCTCAAACTCCTGGGTGCAAACAATTCTCCTGCCCCAGCCTCTTGAGTAGCAGGGACTACAGGTGATGCCACCATGCCTGGCTAACTTTTTAATATTTTTGTAGAGACAGGATCACACTATGTTGCACGGGCTGGCCTGGCTCCCTTTAAATTTGGAAAGAAAAAAATCCAGTGTCCAAATCTTTAGTTTGTGTCTCTTCGTCTCTTCTCTCCGTGTAGTCTCTACCAGAGAACACACCTATTTCTTTATTTCTTTTTTAATTTTTTTGCAGTTTTTGGCAGGGGTGCGGTTTGAACCTGCCACCTCTGGTATATGAGCCACAGGCGCCGCCCAAACACACCTATTTCTCAAGACTTCAACACCAATGGTCCTTAGTTGGAGGTGATTTTGACCCTAGGGGACATCTGGCAAGGTCTGGAGACATTTGTGGGGAGTGGATGAACTACTGACATCCTGTGAGTAAAAACCAGAGATGCTGCTAACCATTTACAACGGAACAAAATGTTGTAAAGTCCCCACAACAAAGAATTACCTGAGATTGGCTGAGAATGTCAAGAGTGCCATTGATGACATACCCCGATCTATACAGGTAACTTTAATTCATTCATTCCTTCATCTGACAAATGAATATATTACAATTTAAGACTTGTCATGCCCAAAGCACTGGAGGGTAGGTGCAGGGAAATCTGAGATGCATCATGCCCTGAAAAAGAGACCCTCTGTAGAGGAGAGGTTCTGTGCCTCAGTATAATCAGACTAATGTTCCAGCCCCCTCTGGAGTGACGCACATTCACATGTCCTAAACCAAACACTTTATCTATCATCTTCCCTTCTTCCTACTCCCACCACCACCACCCAACCCCACTACCCACTCTCTGTCATTTCTATCATACACTCCAAACATTAAGGTCAGTAATATTGGCAAAGTAAAACTCCTTCCTCTAGCTTAATACTCAAGCAGAAGCCACGTCCTTGGGAAAATACCCTGATTATATTTCTCAGACTCAACCCCACTCCCTCTGCCACTTTTCTTCCCTACTCCCTAAGCTCAAGATGTCCTTTGGAGCCCAGTACTTTGCAACAAAAACGTATTTTACAGTGTTGTTTTTTTTTTTTTTTTTTTTAAAGAAACACATGCTGAAGGCAATTTGGCTGTAGTGGAAAGAATATACGCCTTGGAGTCAAAAAGATAATTTGGAATCTTGGCTGTATTTACTGAGTGATCTTGAAGAACTTATTTCTCTTCAGTTTTTTTTTTTTGGCAAAAATAGAAATGATGCCTAAATAATAGGTTTGTTGTAAGGAAAATGGAACTTGGGGGCGTCATGAGTGTTCACAATGTGATCATTATTATGTCTTCATGATTATGTTTACTTTATATATGTCTTCTATGCTGGAGTCAAATATGAAATGTGGAGGAAACTGCAGATATCTATCAGCATAGTATAATGTTTCTGAAATGCGTTAGGCTCCTCTAAATCTTTTTAGGTATGAGCTAATTTTTTAGATGTCCAATCAATGCTTATTGGAAAAACTAACTTAGACAAAAGAAATGAAAGAGGAATTTTAATGACCACAATAGCTTTTTTATTGTTACTATTTTATGCAAATGAAGCCCAGGTGACAGGCAGACAACATATAAACCAGAAAGTAGGACTGCTTTCATCCTTTAACCAACCAAACTGTCCCCAATTCAGAAATTTAAAACTCCCCGAACAGGTTTTGTAGCAGTATATTCACTGTGGCACAGCCCAGCGAATTAAGTGTGATAAGTAGAGAGCTTATCACAGTATGTGCTTACTTGTTCCACGTGATAAAAGTAGCTCTCTGTGTTGAAATGCCAAGACCAACAATTTGATTCATCTGTATTCCTGCAGCTAAAAGTAAGCATACATAAAACACATGTTTAAAAGCCAGTGAAGTTTTTCTTTACAATGTTAGAAAATGAAAAAGAAAGTATTCAATTACAAACTTAAACAAAAACATCTGGATTTAGAATTCTAAATACAGCAACTGGAGCTAATAAATAAAGCATTACTAAGATGATTTCTACTTAAAGGTAAAAATAGTCATATCCTAATAATGAAATGGTCCTTCTTGCTTTAGTTGTTAGAAAAAAAGCAAATATGGGCGGTGCCTGTGGCTCAGTGGGCAGGGTGCCGGCCCGATATACGGAGGGTGGCGGGTTCAAACCCAGCCCTGACCAGACTGCAATGAAAAAGTAGCTGGGCATTGTGGTGGGCACCTGTAGTCCCAGCTGCTCGGTAGGCTGAGGCAAGAGAATCACCTAAGCCCAGAAGCTGGAGGTTGCTGTGAGGTGTGATGCCTTAGAACTCTACTGAGGGTAACAAAGTGAGACTGTCTCTAAAAAATAAAAAAAAAAGAAAACAAGCAAACAAACAAAAAAAAACCTGTATTGATATTAAATTTCCTGAGTGTGAAGGCTGTATCATGGTTATAGAGGAAAACACTCCTTTTCTTTAGAGATAATGTTGCAGTATTTAGGGGTGACAGGTTGCTATGTCACAACTAACCCTCAATGGTTCAGGAAAAAACAATTTGTACAAAATAGTAAACACTGCTAAATATATCTGAATCTAGAAGGATAAACACAAGTTCACTGTATTATTCTTACAACTTTTTAAATAGGTTTTTAAGTACATGGATTTGAAAACAGTAAGATAAGAAGAAACAATGTAGCCAGAAAAAAATGAAGTAAAAGACTGTCAGAATTTATGGGGGTTTTTACCATGTTCTTAAGCAAGACTATATTGAAAATGTTCTTAAAGAACAGCTGTAGCCAGGAGAGTACTTTATATCAACTGGCCACACTGAAAATGTAAATAAAGAAATAAAAGCAAAACTAAAACCCCCCAAAACTTTATTTTACAAGGAAGTTACAAGTTCAGGAGAGTAGGAAAGTGTATAGTAACTTTGTAACCTCAAGTATTTGGTGCCCAACAGGAAATTAAGCCAGCACCAGCTCTCACCTACAATGAAGGAGGGTGAGCATTATACAATAGATGAAAAAAGATAAACCAGCACTGCGCCTGCAGCTCATTGAGTAGGGCTTATACTGAGGGTAAGGGGTTCAAACCCAGCCCCAGCCAAACTGCAACAAAAAAATAGCAGGGCATTGTGGTGGGCACCTGAAGTCCCAGCTACTTAGGAGGCTGAGGCAAGAGAATCGCCTCCAGCCCAAGAGCTGGAGGTTGCTATAAGCTGTGAGGCCATGGCACCCTACTGAAGGCAACAAAGTGAGACTCTGTCTCAAAAAAAAAAAAAAAAAAGAAAAGAAAAGAAAAGAAAGAAAAGAGACAAACCAGGGGATACAATTGCTTTTACCTTTCTTTTTTTTTTTGAGACAGTTTCACTTTGTCACCCTCAGGAGAGTGCTATAGTGTCACAGCTCACAGCAATCTCAAACTCTTGGGCTCAAGCGATTCTCTTGCCTCAGCCTTCCAGGTACATGGGACTATAGGTGCCCGCCACAACACCCTGCTATTATTTTTCGTTGTTGTTGTTGTTGTCATTGTTGTTAAGCAGGCCCAGAACGGGTTGGAACCCAGCAGCCCCAGTGTATGTGGCTGGCGCCCTAACCACTGAGCTATGGGCTCCGAGCCTGCTTTTACCTTTCCTTGACAAAGTAGTTCACCATAAACCACAAATTTCCCTTGAAAAATAATGGGCAACAGTGACACCAGTGAAATATTTCATGTATAATTATAACATAGGAAAACCAAATTACAGAAGTCTGAGGAAAACTCTTAATATGAAGAAAGCATACTGTAAAGACTATTGCTATTTTTATAAATCTAATTACCTTTGACAGCTTCTTTTATTACTGTAACAAACTGAAGCCAAAGTACATCAGGATCAATTTCAACCCAGCCAGCTTGAGGATAAAGAGTTTCTACCTATTCAGGAAAAGAGAAGATTTAGTAAAAACATTAGATCAGGTCAATAACATCTGGGTCGTAAGACTACTGGTTAAAACAATTAACCACATGATTACATTTATTATCTCATTAATTTTTATTGTTAAAACTGGAAAAATAGGCTCAGCGCTTATAGCTCAACAGCTAGGGTGCCAGCCACATACACTGGAGCTGGTGGATTCAAATCCAGCCCAGGCCAACTACAATTAAAAAAAAAAAAAACTATAAAAATTGATACAGTATATGAAATAAAAAAGGATTATGTGTCAACACCAAAATAGCAGTAGTTCATGAGTTCACAGATTTTAGTTACCTTCCTTTATTTTACCTTTACCTTTATTTTCTAAGTTTTCTATAATGAAGATGTGTTTTGCAATAAATTTTTAAAAATATATTTTTAAATTGAATTCTAGGGCAGTACCTGTGACTCAGTGAGTAGGACACCGGCCCCATGTACCAAGGGTGGCAGATTTGAACCCAGCTCCAACCAAACTGCACCAAAAAAATAGACAGGCATTGTGGCAGGTGCCTATAATCCAGCTACTCAGGAGGCTGAGGCAAGAGAATCACCTAAGCCCAGGAGTTGGAGGTTGCTGTGAGCCGTGACACCACATAACTCTACCGAGGGTGACAAAGTGAAACTCTGTCGCTAACAAAAAAAAATTGAATTCTAGTTCACCTCTCCTACATACAAACATAAAAACTAGGCAGAATGCATGGAGCTACTATTTGTGATTCTGGTGTAAGAGGCCAGGTATGCTGGCTCATGCCTGTAATCCCAGGATTTGGGGAGACCAAGGAGGGAGGATCACTTGAGACCAGCCTGGGCAACATAACCAGACCCAGTCTTTTAAAAAAAAAAAAAGAGAGAGAGAGAGAGAAAGAAAGAAAGAAAGAAAGAAAGAAAGAAAGAAAGAAAGAAAGAAAGAAAGAAAGAAAACTGTCTAGGTGTGTGGTGCATGCCTGTAGTGCCAAGCTACTCAGGAAACGAGGCAGAAGATCACCTGAGCCCAAGAATTTGAGGTTGCACTGAGCTATGATTGTACCACTGCACTCCAGCCTGAGTGGCAGAGACCCACCCCAAGCCTATGGTAACAGATGGACTGGAGAAGGTGACAGGAATTCCAGTACCACTGTACTGGCGCTGAGTTTCTCAGTTTTGTTCTGACATCCCCTACCCTAGATTCAAGGCATCCTGAAAACCAGAACTGGGTCTCAGGGCACAAAGGAAGCTCCAGGAGAAGCTCATTGTTTCAGCGAGGAGAACAGAAAAGAGAACTCCTAACACTCAGAGAGAATGGGAGAGATCATCCGTTTTTCCTGTTTTTCCCATCTGTCTCCATACTTTTGTACCCAGGCTATCCCCAAATGCAGCAGTAATGGTCACCATCAGTGGGCTTCAACAAGCACCTAAAATACTGTAGGAGGTAAAACTTCCTCTCCCATCAGAAGGAGCTGTGGTCCCCAGAGGGTGAAATCAACACCACAGCTTTTTTCTTCCTCTGTTCCTGCTCCCTATATCCAGATGTGTCTAGCAGAACAAGGTAACAAATGTCCCAGCTTTCTGGCTAGGATCAAAAGGGGAGGCTCGGGGAATCAAAAGTACCAGGAACTTTTCAGAGAGAAAGTAGATGAGAAAAGATACCACAGAAAGCTGTATGTGAATTCCTAATCTCATCCAAAACTGCACGTGTTGTGAATATAATCCTAAACAGCATGCCAAAGATGTTAAGAACAGAATGAAGGGGTAGATCACGGCCCAGGTCCCGGACAGACCACCGCTGGGTTGCACAAATACACAGGGCAGATCTGAATGGTACTGCCAAGACTTTGAAAACAGAACTGATGCTGAAACCACAGTCCACAGAAAGCTAAATCTGTAACTGCACCCAACTGCAATGACTGCCCGCTAAAAAAAAAATATTCACGTCTCTCCCCCCCCCCCCGTCTCTCTCTCTCCGTCTCCCCCCACACACACACCTTTCCTCTCTCTCTTTTCTCCCCTCTGTCTTCTTTTCTCTCCTCCTTGGTGCTGCTCTGCAGCATCCCTCCCTCGCCAATAAAAACCTTTGGTACAAAAAAAAAAAAAAAGAAAAAAGATACTCACTTTCTTCCTAGGATTTATATAAGACTTGGAGTCATTTAACATAGTATTCAAAATGTGCAGGATATAATCCAAATGACCAGGTATATGAAGAATCAGAAAAATCTTAACTCACATTAGGACAGATAACTAATAGATATCAATGCCAACATCACATGGCTATCTGATGAAAACGTTATAGCAGCTATTATAAAAATACTCTGAGAAGTGAGAGTGAACACCCTGGAAAGGAAAGAAAGTCTTAGCGAAGGTAACTGCAGTAGTCACGGTAAGTATAACAAAACAATACGCTGTATGCTTTAAATACTGGGAGCCAAGGTGAGAGAATCACTTGAGTCAAAGTTCGAGACTAGCTTGAGCAACACAGTGTGACCCTGTCTCTACAAAAAATTTCAAAAACTAGCCAGCATGGTGGGGCACACATGTAGTCTTAGCAATTCAGGAGGCTGAGCCAGGAGGCAGAAAGATCACTTGAGCCCAGGAGTTTGAGGTTGCACTGAACTATGATCCAACCACCGTACTCTAGCCTGGGTAACAGAGCAAGACTCTGCCTCAAAAAGAAAGGAAAGGAAAGGAAAAAACTATAAAGAAAGTCTCAGGTAAAGAAATAGAAGACATAAAAAAGAAAATTTTAACAGCTGTGATTTAACAATAAAAAAAGAAAAAAATTTTTAGAGCGGCGCCTGTGGCTCAAAGGAGTAGGGCACCAGCCCATGTGCTAGAGGTGGCAGGTTCAAACACAGCCCCGGGCCAAAAATTGCAAAAAAAAAAAAAAGAAAAAAAGAAAAGAAAAGAAATTTTAGAAGTTAAAAGTATGTTGATCAAAATATTAAAGTTACTGTATTAGATCAATAGCAAAATCAGATATAAGAAAATCAATAACCTTAACAATTAAATCAATAGATATTATCTAATCTGAACTACAGAAAAATAAGATAGGAAAAAAATGAACAAAGCCTCAGAGACATGTGGGACAACAGCAAAACGTGTAATATTTATGTAACCAGAGTCTCCAAACAAGAAACAAAGAGTCAGTGCAGAAAAAAATTACTTGAGGGGACTCAGTGCCTATAGCTCAGCAGAAAGAGCACCAGCCACATACACCAGAGCTGGCGGGTTCAAATCCAGCCCAGGCCTGCCAAACAACAATGACAACTACAACAAAAAATAGCTGGGCGTTGTGGTGGGCGCCTGTAGTCCCAACTCCTTGGGAGGCTGAGGCAAGAGAATCGCTTAAACCCAAGAGTTTGAGGTTGCTGTGAGCTGTGATGCCACAGCACTCTATCCAGGGCAACAGCTTGAGACTCTGTCTCAAAAAAAGGAAAAAAGAAAAGAAAAGAATTACTTGAGAGAAGTAATTGTGCTAAATGCTTCCCAAGTTCAGAGAGAGATTTAAAATCTGTATAGTTGAGCTCAGAAAATCCCTACCAGAATAAATACAAAGCATTACACTCCCAGATACACTATCATTAAAATATTGAAAGCTAAAAACAAAAAGTTTTTGTTTGAAAAGTCTGACACATTATATTTACATTTTTATTTATTTACTTTTTAAAATTTCAGATGAATGTGGGGATACAAGCAGATTCCACAGTTTGCATTTGTAATGATAATGTCTGATTTATAAGTGCATCCCACACCCAAGAAGCGTGCCATGTACCATGCAATGCATCTGCTGGGTGGGAATTTGCCTGACCTCTCCCCTGCCTCCCCTTGAATTTTTCAATGAGTTTTTCTCTCATGTGAGTATGTAGGTGTTATTCTACTAGTTCCAATTTAGTACTGGATACATGTGATATTCAATTTTCTAATCTTGTGATACTTCACTTAGGAGAATGGTCTCCAATTACATCCAGGAAAGTTTCAATTGCTGAAATTGTTACATAATCTCCTTTTTTTTTTTTTTTTTTGAGATAAGAGTTTTACTTTGTTGCCCTCAGTAGAAGGCAGTGACATCACAGCAGCTCACAGCCACCTCAAACTCTCCGGCTTAAGCAATTCTCTTGCCTCTGCCTCCCAGGTAGCTGGGACTACAGACGCCCACCACAACGCCCGGCTATTTTTTGGTTGTAGTTGTCATTGTTGTTTGGCAGGCCCAGGCTGGGTTCGAACCTGCCAGCTCTGGTGTATGTGGCTGGTGCCCTAGCCACTGAGCCAATCTCCATCTTTTTACAGATGAATATTCTATGGTGTACATATACCACAATTTATAAATCCATTCCTGAGTTAAAGGGCACCTGGCTTGTTTCCACATTGTTGTGATTGTAAACTATGCTGCTGTAAACATTCAAGGGCAAATGTCTTGATAGAATGCCTTTTTCAGAGGTTCACTATGTCACCCTCAGTAGAGTGCTGTGACATCACAGCTCACAGCAACCTCAAACTCTTAGGCTTCAGTGACTCTTGCCTCAGCCTCCCAAGTAGCTGGAACTACAGATGCCCACCACAAGGCCTGGCTATTTTGTTGTTGTTGTAGTAGTTGTCATCATTGTTTAGCAGGCCTGGGCCAGGTTCGAACCCACCAGCCCTGGTATTTGGGGCCAGCACCCTAGCTACAGGTGCCAATCCTACTTTTAGCTCTTTGAGAAATCTCTACACTGCCTTCCATTGAGGCTGCACCAGTCTGCAGTCCCACCAACAGTATGCAAGTGCTCCTTTCTTTCTGTATCCATGCCAGCATCTGTATTTTGGGACTTTATGATGTAAGCCATTCTCTCTGGGGCTAGGTGATATCTCAGTGTGGCTTTGATTCACACTTCTCCAATGGTTAGAAACAGTGAGCATTTTTTTCATGTGTTGTTAGCCATTAGCTATCTTTGTGAGAAGAATTCCTTTCAAGTCTCTTGCCCGCTTTTTAATGGAGTTGTTTGATTCCTTCCTTCCTTCCTCCCTCCCTCCCACTTTTTTTGAGTCTCAGTCTGTCACCCTGGGTGGTAGAATGCCATGGAATCATTATAGCTCACAGCAACTTCAAACTCTTGGGCTCAATCAATCCTCCTACCCCAGCCTTCCAAGTAGCTGGGACTACAGACATTCACCACAATGCCCGGCTAATTTTTCTATTTTTAGTAGAGACAGGGTCTCACTCTTGCTCAGGCTGGTGTCAGAACTTGTAAGCTCAAGCAACTCGTGAGCCACTGAGCCCGGCCTGAGTTCTTTGTAGATTCTGGTTATCGGCCCTTTGTGTAGAAAGGAAACATCTCTCGTTCTGTAGACTGTCTTTTGGCTTAGTTGACTGTGTCCTGTACTGTGCAGAAATTCTTTATCTTGACAAAGTCCCATTGATTTATTTCTGTTGTTGCTGTGATTGCCAATGGGATCTTCATGAATTCTTTCCCTAGGTCGATAAGATTAAGAGTGTTTCCCACACTTCACTTTCTTCTAGGGTTTTTAGTCTCATGTCTTAGATTTAAGTCTTTTATCCATCATGAGTTAATTTTTGCTAGTGGTAATAGGTACAGATCCGGTTTCAGTCTTTTACGTGTGGCTAACAAGTTCTTCCAGCACTATTTATTGAATTAGAAATCTTTTCCCCAGGGTATGCTTGTTTGCTTTGTCAAAGATCAGATAGCAATAAAAAGCTGATTTCACGTCTAGATGCTCTGTTCTGTTCTGTAGGTCTATGTCTCTCTTTTTATGCCAATACCATGCTTTACTGACCACTACAGACCTGTAGTATACTCTGATGTCTGGCAAAGTGATGCCTTCAGATTTGTTCTTCTTTCCTATAATCGTGTTGGTAATTTGGGTTCTTTTTGATTCCATTAGAACTGCAAAACTATTTGTTTTGTTTTTGAGACAGAACCTCACTCTGTCACCCTTGGTAGACTGCTATGGCTTCACAGCTCACAATAACCTCAAACACTTGGGCTCAAGCGATTCTCTTGCCTCAGCCTCCCAAGTAGCTGGCACTACAGGTGCCTGCAAAAACGCCCACCTATTTTTAGAGACAGGGTCTCACTCTTGCTCAGACTGGTCTCAAACCTGTGAGCTAAGGGCAATCTACCCTCCTCAGCTTCCCAGAGTGCTAGGATTACAGGTGTGAGCCATTTCACCCAACCTTGTAAAACTATTTTGTTCCAGATCTGCAAAGTATGATGTTGGTGATTTAATAGGAATTCCATCAAATCTGTAGATCACTTTGGGCAATATAGACATTTTAACAATGTTGGTTCTTCTGAGCAACATGGCCCAATATTTTTAATGTACTAAAAGAAAAGAACTGTCATCCCAGAAATTTATATAAAAATCTCAGTAGGACTTTCTATAGATATAAACAAGATGATTCTAAACTTTATATGATAAGTCAAAAGAAATAAAATAAGGAGGCACCTGTTTCTCAGTGGGTAAGGCGCTGGCCCCATGTACCGAGGGTGGCAGGTTCAAACCTAGCCCTGGCCAAACTGCAACAAAAAAATAGCCAGGCGTTGTGGTGGGTGCCTGTAGTCCCAGCTACTTGGGAGGCTAAGGTAAGAGAATCACCTGGGCCCAAGAGCTGGAGGTTGCTGTAAGCTGTGATGCCACAGCACTCTAGTGAGGGTAATAAAGTGAGACATTGTCTCTACAAAAGTAAAATAGTCAAAACAATAGTGAAAAAGAATAAAGTTAGAGAGAAAAAAAAATAAAGGTAAAGTTATCACACAACCCAATTTCAAGACAGCATAAAGCTACAGTATTCAAAATTGTGGGATACTGACATAAAAATAGACAAGTCGACCATTGGAACAGAATGAAGAGCCCAGAAATAGACCCACACAAGTATAACTATTTGATTTTCAACAAAATTACAAAGGCAATTGAATAGAGAAAAGATAGGGCTGGGTGAAGTGGCTCACAACTGTAATCCTAGCAACTCTAGGAAGCAGAGGCTGGTGAATTGCATGAGCTTGGGAGTTCAAGACCAGCCTGAGCAAGAGCGAGATCCCATCTCTAAAACTAGCTAAGTGTGACCAGGCACGGTGGCTCAAGCCTGTAATCCTAGCACTCTGGGAGGCTAAGGCAGGTGGACTACCTGAGCTCACAGGTTAGAGACCAGCCTGAGCAAGAGCAGAACCCTGTCTCTAAAAATAGGTAGTCACTGGGGCTGGCACCTGTAGTCCCTAGCTTCTCAGGAGGCTGAGGCAAGAGCATCGCTTGAGCCCAAGAGTTTGAGGTTGCTGTGAGCTATGAAGCCATGCCACTCTACTGAGGGCGAGAAAGTGAAACTGTCTAAATAAATACATAAAAATAGCTGAGTGTTGTAGTGGTACCTGTAGTTCCAGCTACTCTGGAGGCTAAGGCAAGAAGATCACTTGAGCCCACGAGTTTGAAGTTGCTATGAGCTGTGATGCTACAGCACTCAACAGAGGATGACAAAGTGAAACACTGTCTTAAAAGAAAAATAGAGAAAAGATAGCTTTTTCAACAAACTGTGTTGGAACAATTGAATATTCATATGAAAAAAAACTTCAACATAAACTTCACAACTATATACAAATTAACCTAAAATTGATTAAAATCTAAATGTAAAATTATAAAACATTTAGGAGAAAACACAGGAAATTCTTGTGAACTGGAGTTAAGCAAAGAGCTCTTACAGCACCAAAAGTACAATACATACAATAAAAAATTAATAAACTAAACTTAATCCAAGTTTAAAACATTTACTCTGGGGCGGCAACTGTGGCTCAAAGGAGTAGGGCTCCGAACCCGTATGCCAGAGGTAGTGGATTCGAACCCAGCCCCGGCCAAAAACCACCAAAAAAAAAAAAAAAAAAGCCACACAAAACATTTACTCTGTGAAAGATGCTGTTAAGAAAATGCAAGGACGGGTGGCACCTGTGGCTCGGTAGATAGGGCGTTGGCCCCATATACAGAGGATGGCAGGTTCAAACTCAGCCTCGGCCAAACTGAAACAAAAAAATAGCCAGGGCGTTGTGGCAGGTGCCTGTAGTCCCAGCTACTCAAGAGGCTGAGGCAAGAGAATCACCTAAGCCCAGGAGTTGGAGGTTGCTGTGAGCTGTGATGCCACAGCACTCTACCAAGGGCAATACAGTAAGACTCCGTCTGTCCAAAAAACAAACAAACAAAAAAAGAAATAAAATGCAAAGACAAAATACAGACTGGAAGAAAACATCTATAACTCACATACTCAAAGCAGGAAACATCCAGAATATATAAAGAAATCTGAAAAATCAGCAGTAAGAAAATAACCCAATTTAAAAATGGGGAAAAGACCTCAAGCACTTTACCAAAGAAAACATATGGATGGCAAATATATATATGAAGATATTCAACATCATTAGCCATTAGGAAAATTCAAATTGAAACTGAAAACTCATTGTGGATAAGTAAAAGAAAAAATACTAACAATACTGACTAATAAAGAGAATTCAGAACAGTCGGAACTCTGATACACTGCTGGTGAGAATGCAAAATGATACAGAAACTCTGAAAAAGCTTGGCAATTTCTTGTGAAGGTAAACACTCACTTCCATACAACATAGCAATCCCACTCCTGAGTATTTACCCCAGGGAAATTGAACATTTCTATTCCCATTAAACTCTGTACACAAATGCTTACTGCAGTTCTATTCACAACCACCAGAGGGTAGAGCTCAGTGATAGAGCATCTGACTGCGTAATCACCAGAAACAGGAAACAACCTGCACGTATTGCTGTAGCTCTGTGTCAAGTACTTGGGGTTCGAAGAATGAAACCATAAACCGCGAGATTAAGCAAAAGGACAGAGTTTATTGGAAGCTAAAATAGATAAAGGAAAGAGGAGGAACAGAAGCTCTAGCAGCAGAGGGGAGAACTCAAGTGGGACGCCCACGTGGGCTTTCCATCTAGTCTTTTTTTTTGTAGACAGAGTCCCACACTGTTGCCCTGGGTAGAGAGCTATGGCATCATAGCTCACAGCAACCTCAAACTCTTGGCCTTGAGCAACCTTCTTGTCTCAGCCTCCCAAGTAGCTGGGACTAAAGTGCCCACCACTAAAGTGCACCCCACTAATTTTTTCTATTTTTGGTAGAGACAAGGTCTCGGTCTTGCTCAGGCTGGTTTTGAACTTCTGACCTCAAGCAAGCCACTCACCTCAGCCTCCCAGAGTGCTAGGATTGCAGGCATGAGCCAGGGCGCCCAGCTTGTCTAGGGGTTGATATACTGCTTTTCCTGTCCTACCCGCAAGGGGGGTTAGGGAATGTAAATCCAGAACGTGTCACACTTGGCCAGAGGCCTGCAGGCAGAAAATAACACTAAAATTATCAAAGGAATATGGGCCTTGCCCCAGGTGAGACAGTAGAATGTGCGCTCCCTACTCCGGGAGATACTGATCAGGCTACTTTTTTGGTGACTACTTTGCTTGAGCCCAGAGAATGTGGTGTGGAAAGGATCTGTTTGTGCCTAGAGATGGGGGTCTATGATGAGACTGATTCCTGAGCTCACCCAGGCCTAGGAAATAGGGGGTCTCTATCAAGTCCTGAATGGAGGAACCCCTTATCAGTTCAACAGGTAGATAAATGTGGTACATTCATATGATGGATTGCTAATCAGAAATAAAAAGGAATAAACTATCTATACACATGACATGATGAATCTCAAAGGCATTGTGCTGAAAAAAAGCCAGTCTCAAAAGGCCACTTACTTTATGATTCCACTTACATGAATTCTCAAAGACAAAATTGTATCCTGGAGAACATCAGTGTTTACCAGAGGTTAGGTGTGGGAGGAAAGGGTGACTACAAAGAGGTGTCACGAGGGGGTTCTATAGGTTACTGCTATATGTGTACTAAACTCACAGAACTATATTCCAGGAAGAGTCAATTTTACTTTATGCTAATTTTTTTTTTTTTTTTAATTGTTGGGGATTCATTGAGGGTACAAAGAACGCGGTTGCACTGATTGCATTTGTTAGGTAAAGTCCCTCTTATAATTGTGTCCCACCCCCAAAAGGTGTGGCACACACTGTACTTTATGTTAATTCTAAAAATGAAATGAATTTTTTTTTTTTTTTTTTTTGAGACAGAGTCAGATTTTGTCACCTTGGTAGAGTGCCGTGGCATTACAGCTCACAGCTCCTGGGCTTAGGCAATCCTCCTGCCTCAGCCTCCTGAGTAGCTGAGACCACAGGCGCCTGCTACAACACGCAGCTAGAAAAGAATATTTTTTCAATGTATGGCTTCGATTTAAAACGGTGGCTTAAACACATGGGTGTATCTTCAATTCCTCTCAAGACTCTAATAAAAGAAAAACACTAAAAAAGATTTAAACGCACAGGGGCAAGGAATAAAGAAAAGCAAATGGGATCAGACTAGATTTTAACAAATGTGTTCAATCTGAATAATGAGGGGGCAGGTGGCACATGGCTTAGTGCAGAGGAGAAAATGCCAATACCTCAACTCCCGCTCAGATTATGTTGTACCTCTCTTCAACTCTGGCCCCCACTGCATTCAGAGTAAAACCATTATTCTTCCTTATAATGGCCTATAAGATGAGAGTCAGAGCCCCACTACCCTTACCCCTCAGAATGTGACTTCCTAAAGAGCACAGAATGTGTCTCTTTTGTTTTTTTCTGCAGCATCTCGAGTGTTCCATAAATATGAGGTGAATGCATTAATGGACATAGGAACAAACTATTAGAGTAACTAATGCCCATAATCAGAGGGCAGAGATTCTAGGGCAGAACTCTGGAAATCAGAGCTACCTCTTGTTAGCAAAACAGAAACCATGCTCTGTAAAATAATTTAAAGAGGTTTATTCTGAGCCAAATTTGACAACCATGACCCAGAGCTATACCCAAGAAGCCTTGAGCAAGTGGACTCATGGTGGTGGGGTTACAGTTTATTTTCATAAATTTTAGGAAGACGGGAATTACAGGTAAAGTCATAAATCAGTACACAGAAGGTATATATTGGCTTAGCCCAAGAAGGTGGGAAATCTCAAAGCTGGGACCCACAGGTTGTAGGTGGGTTTAAAGATTCTTTGGCTGATAATTGGCTGAAAGACTTACCGTATATACTCGAGATAAGTCGAGCATGGATTGTCTGAGCTCACAAATTCAAGACCAGCCTGAGCAAGAGTTAGACACCCGTCTCTAGCCAGGCATTGTGACAGGCACCTGTAATCCCAGCTACTTGGGAGGCTGAGGCAAGAGGATCACTTGAACCTAAGAGGTTGAGGTTGTTGTGAGCTAAGATACCATAGCACTCTACAGAGGGTGACCAACTAAGACCATCTCAAAAAATTAAAGAAAGGAAGGAAAGGGAAAGGGAAAGGGAAAGGGAAAGGGAAAGGGAAGGGAAGGGAAGAAGAGAGATGACAGACAGGGCTGCACATAGGACTGGTTCAAAGTCTTTATAAGGATCCCCAATTTCCCTCCTCCAGTCAGATCACTGCCCCTCATTCACCTGGCAGAAATAAGAGGTTTACTCTCTGGCAGAGCTGAACCAGAGGAGTTAGTACTTTCAAGTACCAGATACAGCTAAGTGCCACAACACTGAAAAAAGTGAACAGATGACCAACTGAGATAACCATTTAAGGAAAATCTCTAACATGTAAGAAAAGACCAAAGTAAAGAAAAAAGAAACTCTGACAAAATAATGAGGACATGAGGAGCATAAGGGTGACACAGATAATGTGGAAAAAGAACCTATTATTCCCCAGTGAGCTCATGAGGAACCAACAGATTTAGCAGTATCTATTCCCCATCCACCAATCAATATTTCTATCCTTTCTATGCAAGACTGCAATGGCTCAATCACAAGTATTTCCTCATCACAAAAAACTCAATATGGATATGATTGCTTCAAGACTTCACCATGAGCTGGGTGCCCATGGTTGAATGGTTAGAGCGCCAGCCCTGTAGACCGGGGCTGGCTGGTTGAACCCAGCCAGGGCCTGCTAAACAAACAAACAAACAAGACGTCACCATGGAACTCCAGGGTCACTTCCCACCACTCCACCAACCTGGACAGCTCATATCATCCCCAAGCATTTTACAATGTTCCTCTATAGAACCAAATTTAGATCAAGAATATCATCAAAGTGGCTCGGCGCACTTAGCACAGTGGTTACAGCACCAGCCACATACACCAAGGCTGGCAGGTTCGAGCCCAGCCCGGGCCTGCTAAACAACAATGACAACTGCTATAAAAAATAGCCGGGCATTATGGCGGGCACCTGCCATAATCCTAGCTACTTGGGAGGTTAAGGCAAGAGAAGCACTTAAGCCCAGGAGTTTGAAGTTGCTGTGAGCTGTGACGCCACAGCACTCTACCCAGGGTGACACAGTGAGACTTTGTCTCAAAAAAAAAAAAAAGAACATAATCTAAGTTAAAAGAAGAAAATTTCCTTTGTGGATTAAAAACCAGACAACAAGACTGACCATTTTTCAAGCACGTAGAGTACACAGCACTGAATGTTCCACCATTCTCTTTAGTGACATTCCTATCCAACTGGGATAGTATCTTTTATGGTTTCTCATAATGGCATGATAATACCATGGCATAATGTTCTACTGGGAACATGATAAATTTTCTCAACTTCTTTTTTTTTTTTTTTTCTACAGAGTTTCACTTTGTTGCCCCTGTTAGAGTGTCATGGTATCACAGTTCACAGCAACCTCAAACTCCTGGGCTTAAGCAATTCTCTTGCCTCAGCCTCCCAAGTAACTGGGACTACAGGTGCCCACCACAACATCAGCTATATTTCTAGAGACAGGGTTTTGCTCTCGCTCAGGCTGGTCTCGAACCTGTAAGCTCAGGCAATCTACCCATCTCAGCCTCCCAAGTGCTAGTATTACAGCCATAAGCCACTGCACCCAGCTTTTCAAAAATATCGGGCGGCGCCTGTGGCTCACTGAGTAGGGCGCCAGCCCCATATACCAAGGGTGGTGGGTTCAAACCCAGCCCTGGCCAAACTGCAACAAAAAAATAGCTGGGCATTGTGGCGGGTTCCTATAGCCCCAGCTACTCCAGAGGCTGAGGCAAGAGAATCACCTACGCCCAAGAGCTGGAGGTTGCTGTGAGCTGTGACACCATAGCACTCTACTGAGGGTGACAAAGTCAGACTCTGTCTCAAAATAAATAAGTAGATCGGGCAGCGCCTGTGGCTCAAAGGAGTAAGGAGCCGGCACCATATGCCAGAGGTGGCAGGTTCAAACCCAGCCCCAGCCAAAAACTGAAGAAAAGAAAAGAAAAGAAAAGGAAAGAAAAGGAAAGAATAAAAGTAAAATATCAAATATTCACATGTGGAATGTCCAACAAGGAATATTCTACTATTTAACAACAGTATTTAGGAGTCCATAAGAAAGATTTCTTTTTTATTTTTTAAGACAAAGTCTCACTTTGTTGACCTGGGTAGAGTGCCATGGCATCATAGCTCACAGTGACCTCTAACTCTTGGGCTCAGGCGATCCTCTGGGCCTCAGCCTCCTGAGTGGCTGGGACTAGTTTTTCTATTTTCAGTAGAGAGGGAGTCTCCCTCTTGCTTGGGTTCGTCTAGAACTCCTGAGCTCAAGCAATCCACTTGCCTTAGCCTCCAAAATGCTGGGATTACAGGTATGAGTGAGCCACCACATGCAGCCTCTATAATATATTTTTAACTCTTCCTTATGAGCTGGTGCGATGGCTGATGCCAGCAATCCCAGCACTCTGGAAGACCAAAGCAGGTAGAGTGCTTGAGCTCAGGAGTTCGAGACCAGCCTGAACAAGAACAAGACCCCTTGAGCCCAGGAGTTCAAGGTTGCTGTGAGCTATGCCACAGCCCTCTACCCAGGGTCGATTCTGGTAAGATTCTGTCTAAAAAAAAAAAAATAATATATGTGTATGTGTATATACATATGTATATATGTATATATAAAAGTTTAAAATGTATCTCTGTTGTTTAGCAAAAAAATGAATGCCACAGCCTATTTTGTTCTTGTTTCTAAAGGGTGATATCTTTTTTTTCCTTTTTTTTTTTTTTTTGAAGACAGTCTCACTTTGTCGCCCTTGGTAGAATGCTGTGGCATCATAGCTCACAGCAACCTCAAACTCCTGGACTCAAGCAATTCTCTTCCCTCAGCCTCCTGAGTAGCTGGGACAACAGGCACCCACCACAATGCCCAGGTATTTTTAGAGACGGGGTCTCTCTCTTGCTCAGGCTGGTCATGAATTTGTGAGCTCAAGTAATCCACCCACCTCAGCCTCCCAGACTGCTAGGATTATAGGTGTGAGCCACCACACCTGGACTTTTCGCCCCCCCCCCCTTTTTTTTTTTTTAAAGCTATTTATCCACCAATTATCAATCAAATCCTATACTAATAGGCTTTAAGTTTCTAGTATGCATTCTTTCCATCATAACACTGTATATTAGCAGAGGTGTGATTCTCACTTGAGAAAAGAAACACAATCTAGTTATGTGTCTAAGTCATAAAGTCCCATGAATTCCTACCACTTAAACTGCAATTCAATTACAGTAGAACCTCTCACTATGTTGCCCTCATTAGAGTGCCATAGCATCACAGCTCACAGCAACTTCAAACTCTTGGGCTTAAGCAATTCTCTTGCCTCAGCCTCCCAAGTAGCTGGGCCTACAGGTGCCTGCCACAATGCCTGGGTTTTTTTTTTTTTTTTTTTTTTTTTCAGACAGAGCCTCAAGCTGTCTCTCTGGGTAGAGTGCTATGGCATCACAGCTGACAGCAACCTCCAACTCCTGGGCTCAAGTGAGTCTCCTGCATCTGCCTCCCAAGTAGCAGGGACTACAGGCACCAGCCATAATACCTGGCTATATTTTAGTTACAGCCATCATTGTTGTTTGGCGGGGGGCTGGATTCAAAACTGCCAGCTCAGGTGTATGTGGTTGGCGTCTTAGCCGCTTGAGCCACAGGCACTGAGCCAAGATTAACTTCTTTTCTAAAAACCTAATGATTTGCCCCAAATTATACAGCAACTGTGAAACTTTGCATTTTCTAATAACTTCTTTCTCCTTTTGGTTCCAAATATCCCAATGCCTTTTTTTATTTTTATTTTTTTTAGAGACAGAGTCTCACTTTGGCAACCTAGATAGAGTGCCGTAGTGTCACAGCTCACAGCAACCTCCAGCTCTTGGGCTTAAGTGATTCTTTTGCCTCAGCCCCTCCAAGTAGCTGGGACTACAGGTGCCTACCACAATGCCCGACTATTATTTTGTTGCATTTTGGCCGGGACCAAGTTTGAACCCACCACCCTCAGGGCTGGTGCCCTACTCACTGAGCCACAGGTGCCACCCTCAATGCCTTTTTTAAAAATCACTGCTTGAAGGGCAGCACCTGTGGCTCAGTGAGTAGGACACTGGCCCCATATACCGAGGGTGGCAGGTTCAAACCCGGCCCAGCTAAACCACAACAACAACAAAAATAGCTGGCTGTTGTGGCTGTTTGTGGCTGTTGTAGCTGGGACACCTGTAATCCCAGCTACTTGGGAGGCTGAGGCAAGAGAATCGCCTAAGCCCAAAAGCTGGAGGTTGCTGTGAGCTGTTATGCCATGGCACTCTACCAAGGGCAACAAAGGGAGACTCTGTCTCAAAAAAAAAGGAGGAAAACAAAAAAAATCACTGCTTAAAGCAAAAGTACTCTGTGTCTAGAATTATAAGGAAGACAATAAAAAGTATCATTATCTTGGGAATAAAGACTCATAAAAAAAACAAGGAGCACCAGTCCCTGAAGGACAGTGTCTGCCTTTCAACTCCTTTCCGGTTGGGATTGGATAAAATGCCTCATACATACCAAGGCAGGCAGTGTTCCCACACCACTAGCCAGAGAAGGGACCAGGGAGCGGCTGCAGTACCAGCTCACTGTTTTGGTCTTGAAACCTGAATAGAAGAAATCTGCTGTTTCCTCAAAACAAATGCTCAAATCAATCGCTGCTTGCCTGTACCCTCACCGGACCTGTTCCTGGGCAACTGCTGTGAAGAAAAACACCTCTAAGAGGATGGTACAAAGGGTCCATTAGACAATTAGAAAAAGGGGGAATCATTGCTGATGGGACTTGTTTAGGCACCTGCTGACTCCCGTCCTCCCTAGCACTTAACAATAAAAGATGTTGGTATTGGAAAAAGGAGTGAATGAGAACAACTTATCCAATAAATATTATTTTGGGTCACTGACAACTGTGTAGATATCAAAGTCTCATTAAAGAGAGAACAGAAAAACACCAATTATATGGTGACCCATGATTGCATTAATGTACACAGCTACAATTTAAGTAAAAAAGAAAAAAAATGGAAAAAAAAACAAACAATTTATTGGTTGCTGACCAACATCATCAGTAGGTCAATGCTTCACTGGCTTCTCAAACCAGAAAAATGATACTTTTATGAATTCTCAAAGATAAAAAGAAGAAAAGTGCTAACAACACAACGTTCAAAACTTGAGCAAAACCTCTGATATCCACGGAAATCAGGCGCTCATTTTAGGAGCCAGCACTTTGACAAGTGGTTAATAATGATGACAGCCGAAGAAGAGACAATAAATTTGAATTCTCTCAGGACGAGAAAAATTTTAATGTAAACAAAGACGAGGTTGGCGGTCTATTAAGGAAGTGCAGGAAAAACTAAGCAAGTGACAAACCACGCTGTAGCTGGATTGCACGCTTCCTGCCCAGTCCTGCCCTGCGAGTCACCTCAGTGGCACCGGGTAAGGCCGCAGAGGTGGCTCCCCAGGTGAAGGAAGCGAGCGGTCCCGGGGCACACACCGGGCTCCAGTAACTCTGGCCTGGCAGAAGGGCGTGCAGGGCTCGGCCCGGGCCAGGGAAGGAGCCGAGGTCTGGCCCGTCCTCGTGCGCCGCTCCCAAGCCGGGGCGCGCCGGGGCCGCAGGTGGACCCGCCCGCTCGCCTCCCGCGGCCGATCCGGGTGCTCCGTGAGCCCCAGACCCCGCCCCGACACCCGCTCCCCAGTCACCTTCTGCGCGCAGGAGCCACGGATGCGCGTTGCCCGGTCATAGACGTGGCAGCGGATCACAGAGCTGCCCACGTCCAGCCCCAGCACGAAGCCAGTGCGCCTCGGGTCCGGTGCGCTCTGCTCCGAGCGCCCCTGCTTCTGGTCGGTGGGCATCCCTGACATCCTGACCCTGCATGAGTGTCGACTGCAGCCGCTCCCAAGCCGGCGCGCTATAAAGGCGGCCGCCTCAGCGGCCCAGGGCGCCTCCGGGGCCCAGCTAGCCCGGCCGGGCCACCGCCCCCGCCCTGCCCCGCCCCCTCCGCGGGCCCCGCCCCGACGCCGTGACGTCACGCCCGCGCGCCTGGCCGCGGTGCTCGCACAGGGCGTGGCCTCGGCCCCCACGTGGCCCTGCCGGAGTCTGCCAACGCGCACGCTCGCGTTTGGGATGGACTTGGCCCTTAGTTGTAGTTAAGTCTTTCAAATCTCGTAGCTTCCTGAGAGGCAGTGCCTGCATATCTTTTAAGCCAGGCTATATTTTAGAAACCTCTACTAGGAAAATTAGCTACCCTTTACGCTAATTATGAGAAAAGGGATAGGCTAGTTTATGTTAAAAAATCTCCAAGTCACCGTAATGCACCTTAACTTCTTAACTGTGATTGTGACTTAAGGGCTGGAGAAATTATTTAACGTCTGAATAACTTTGACAGACTACGGTGGGTCTATGCATTCATGCAGTCTTTAAAAGCTTAAAACATTTGTAGAGGTCACCGCCATATGGGGTTCCTTCTTTTTTTTTTTTTTTCTATTTTATTTTGCTGACATTTTAGGTGCAATTTTATTCAATGCAAAATGAAAAATGCAATTTTGTTGACGTTTTAGGTGAAATTTTATTCAATGCAAAAATGTACATCCACTGACTATATTAGTTAGATGAAATAAAGTAATATTTTTCAAAAATGAAGTAAAAGAAAGTGACATGAAAAATTCAAAATTCAGCCAAAAGTATTTATTAATACACTGGCGACTTCTCTTCTCATAAAACCTGGTAAAGTTTGCAAATATAATACAAATCAATATCTGTTAAATGAGATATGACAGAACCAGCAAGACCATCACAAGGAGCAAAGCCTTCCCCCGCACTCTGGTGAGAAAGGAAGGAGAAAGGTTAGGGTGGCTGCTTTCGCCATCACGCTGCACCCCAGCAGTTGCTGTTTTTGGAATCTGAAAGCCTCACAGTGGCCCTCTGCCATTTGTTGCTGCCCACGGGGCATGGGCTCTTCCTGAAAGTTGGTAAAAAAGGACAAAGAGGCGTGTGGAAATTGCAAGATCTTTGTGATCCTCCGGCCCACAGTCCTTGGGGGCAGAGAGGGTCCTGATGTATAGGAAGTAGGGAGGCGGTGATGCCTGCTCGACCCACCGCTCATCGGCCACCAGCACTTCATAAAGTCAATGCCTGAAAATACTCATTATCTTCTTTTTGTAAAATTATCAAAGTAATATAGATGTGTTTTGTGTGTGTGTGTGTGAAACATTTTATTTTTACTTTCTTTCTCCTTTTTGGAGACAGTCTTAGTTTGTTGCCCCTTGGTAGAGTGCTGCAGCATCATACCTCACAGCAACCTCAAACTCTTGCCTCAGCCTCCCAAGTAGCTGGAACTACAGGCACCCACCACAACACCCAATTACTTTAGAGACGGGGGTCTCGCTCTGGCTCAGACTGGTCTCTAATCTGTGAGCTCAAGTAATCCACCCACCTTGGCCTCCCAGAGTGCTAGGATTACAGGCATGGTCTCAAACCTGTGAGCTCAAGTAATCCACCTACCTTAGCCTCCCAGAGTGCTAGGATTACAGGCATGGTCTCAAAGCTGTGAGCTCAAGTAATCCAGTAGTTTAGTCTCCCAGAGTGCTAGGATGACAGGCATAAGCCCCTGTGTCTGGCCCCTTGTGAAACATTTTAAATCTGGTGGTGTGCAGTGGCTCACATCTGTAATCCTAGCACTCTGGGAGGCCAAGGTGGGTGGATTGCCTGAGCTCAGAAGTTCAAGAGCAGCTTGAGCCAGGGGGAGACCTCGTCTCTAAAAATAGCTGGGTGTTATGGTGGGCACCTGTAGTCCCAGCTACTTGGGAGGCTGAGGCAAGTGAATTGCTTGAGCCCAAGTTTGAGGTTGCTGTCAGCTGTGACGCCACCACACTCAAATCATTCTTTTGGCCAAATTGTCCTATTAACCAACTCTTTTCAATCAATTTGACCAAATTTTTTGTTGTTGTTTTTTTTTGCCATATAACTTGAGGCTTTTCATCTGAGAGGTGTGTGTGTGTATGTGTAATTCCTGTATTGTAATTTGAAATAAATGACTAATGGGTTCCATATTGGTCAGGGATCTCCAGTAGAGCCAATAGGATGGAGAGAAAAAGATTTTAGGGAATTGGTTCATGTGATCGTAGGGGCTAGCAAGTCCTAGGACAGGGCAGCAGGCTGAAAACTCAGGCAGTCGGGTTTTTTATTTTTTAGAATGTAAAAGTATAAGTTTATTTTATATTAGAGAGGGAGTAGAGTAGGAGGAGAGAGAAGAATGAGTGAGACAAGAGAGCAGAGAGCATGGAGTGAGAGAGGGGAAGATTGGGGCGGGGAGAAAGGCACAAGAGAATGGCCTGGCAGCCCAAAGGAAGACAGGAAGAATGCCAGCCTCTATACTGCATGGTTTTGAGAATTCCTTCTTTGAGAAATCTTAGTCTTTGTTCTTAATGTTTGAAATCAGTTGAATGAGGCTCACCCACATTTGTGGTCTTCTGATTTTATTTTATTTTATTTTATTATTTTATTTTATTTTATTTTATTTTATTTTATTTATTTTATTTTATTTTATTATTTTATTTTATTTTATTTTATTTTATTTTATTTTATTTTATTTTATTTTATATTTTATTTTATTTTATTTTATTTTATTTTATTTTATTTTATTTTATTATTTTATTTTATTTTGAGAGAGAGTCTCACTATGTAGCCTGGGGTAGAGTGCTGTAAAGTCACAGCTCACAGCAACCTCAAACTCTTGGGCTTAAGTGATTCTCTTGCCTCAGCCTCCCAAATAGCTGGGACTACAGGCACCCGCCACAACACCTGGCTATTTTTCTGTTGCAGTTGTCATTGTTGCTTAGCTGGCCCAAACTGGGTTCGAACCTGCCAGCCTTGGTGTATTTGACTGGCACTATAACCGATGTGCTATGGGTGCAGAGCCTGGTCATCTGCTTTACTCAAAGTTCTACTGATTTAAATGTTAAACTCATCTCAAAAATACCTTCACAGCTACACCCAGACTGGTGTTTGACGAGTGAGGCTTCCACACAGTTTGCCTAACTCACCTAGCCAAGCTGGCACATGAAAGCAACTATATCAGCTCTGCATTTGCAACAGAGAAAACTGTTGTATTACCTCTGGTTAATATTTTGCATATTTCTTAGAGTGATATCTCGTAGGCTTCTTGAACCCTTAAACTTCCTTTGTTATCCTTTTTATAAATTCAGACCCATTATCTTGAGCATTATCAAAATCAAAGAAAATAAAACAGGGCAGCGCCTGTGGCTCAGTGGTTAGGGCACTGGCCCCATATACCAAGGGTGGCGGGTTCAAACTGCCAAGAGAATCTCCTAAGCCCAAGAGCTGGAAGTTGCTGCAAGCTGTGATGCTACAGCACTCTAACGAGACTCTGACTCTAAAAAAGGAAATATATGAAAAGAGAGATCTTAGAAACCACTTAGGGATGTGTTTTTGTTTTTTTCTTGAGACAGAATCTCACTATGTCACACTCGGTAGAGTGCTATGGTGTCACAGCTCACAGCAACCTCAAAATCTTGGGCTCAAGTGATTCTCTTGCCTCAGCCTCCCAAGTATCTGGGACTCAGGCACCCACCTATTTTTTGTTGCAGTTGTCACTGTTTAGCTGGCCTGGGCTGAGTTTGAACCCGCCAGCCTTGGTGCATGTGGATGGGGCCGTAACCACTGTGCAACAGGCACCGAGCCAGGAAAATGATTCTTAAATCATTTTCCGATCTTCAGCACCTCTTTGAGAGCCCATTTTCCCAAGATGGTGCTTATACACATAAAATTTTGTATATAACTTCAGGTGCTGGGTGTGGATAAACTAAACATGAAGATCAGAGATTTAAAATCCAGAGCTGATTTCCCTAACTGGACAGAATGTTGCTTAGGAGAGGCCTGGCGGAACAAAGGGATACTGTGTTTATTCCAAAGTCTTTGTTCTCTGCCAGCACCTCTCACCCTGCTCTGCTGGAGGGAAAGGAGTATGTGGGTGACAGGCACAGGGCTCAGAAGCTTCCAAGGCCCTTTTGTTAGTGGGTCAGTGCACTGTTCTTGATTCGGAGCCCACTGGTGCCGTGTGCTCCGTCACCTGGTGGCCTTTGCCTACATCTGTCCGGGGTGCTGCCTCTCCTCAGGTTCTGGGCATGGCTGCTCTCCCAGGCTCTTTCCCCACCCCTGTCACTTCTTAACACATTCTCCTCTTACAGCAGACTGGGATTGCAGATCCTTGCACCAGCCTCCCACACTCTCAAGAGATTTAGATGCAGTTCCTCTTGCTCGGGGCTAGAAAGCATGTGAAGATCGCCACTTCCTGTCACACCTTGAAGGGGAATGAATGATGCCTCCAGACTGAGCCCAGAGACCTTGATGCCCTTCCTCCTCCAAGGAAATCCCTCCCTCCATTCTGGTTTTCCAGTGACTGATACATTTCTTAGACCACAGCACTGTCATTGCTAAAGCCAGGAGAGTGCAGGACCAGCTGGGACAGTTGGTCTTCCTACTCCTTTCACATGTGCAAGAGTGACCTGTTCCTGATCTTTGAGCAAGTCCACCTACCCCTGCCCCAGGGCCGAGTCAACAGTCATGGCCTTCCTCTCACTTCTCTTCCAAAGGGCTCTTGGGCTCCGCAGGTAACTTCCTTTGGGGAATCCGGCTTTATGTTTAAGTGTCATTTGCTGCAGTGCATCTTACAAGGGTACATGTGAAACTTAGTAAATGTAGAATGTAAATGTCTTAACACAATAACTAAGAAAATGCCAGAAAGGCTATGTTAGCCAGTGTGATGAAAATGTGTCAAATGGTCTATAAAACCAGTGTATGGTGCCCCATGATCGCATTAATGTACACAGCTATGATTTAATTACAAAAAAAAAAAAAAAAAAGTGTCATTTGCTGTGGTAGATAGGAGTTCCCTGAGAGTGGGGACATGGTCTTAGTCCTCTTTTTTCCTCAAGGCCTGGAAAGTAACTATTCAATGACTGAATAAACAAATAAACCAGTGTGTGCAAATCCTTCCCAGACCTCACCTTTTGCCTGATTTGGCCACCAGGCACAGAGGGCACTGAGTCCTTCCTAACCTCTGTGCTCATCTAAACATGTCATCATAGGACCGCCAGTGCAGGTGGTGTCACCTCCACACAGGGAGGCCTGAATTTGAGCTGGCTGCCCTGAATAACCACACAGACATCAAGGAGGCCTCCCAGATTGTACAAGCTTCAGGTCCCGCAAATCCTCAGAATCTCATAATTCCTAAAGACTGGACTCCCTCTCCAGGACCCACCCCCACCCCCTGTGGTGGCCCAGAATATTGCCACACACTCACTTTGAGGACGAGAACCCCCCCCCCCCCACTCACTATTCTGAACCCCCTGGATTCTGACAGCAGCTTAGAGTCAGTCTGTCCTCCCTAAGCAACTCTGAGTTTGGTTTTGAACACTGGATTCGTTCCTAGGGCCAACTCTAGCAGCAGGCTGGTTCCTAAACATCTAGCCCTGACCATTCCTCACCCTAAATGGTCTTAGCCTTGAACTTTCCTCACCTTTGAAGTCCTAACCTGCCTGGCTCTTCAGCCCATTCATTCCCTGAAGCAGTCAAATCAGAAGGAGGGAGGACCAGAAACTTGGAATTCTCAGGCCCTGTGTCCTTCCAAATCTGAAAATAAAAGAGGACTTTGAGTCAGACCAAAATCAAGAGGAGAATTGAAAATCCAGAGTAGAGAAAGTTACTTTGTAAAACAAACAAAAAAAAACTTAGTTCCATGCTTCTTAGAAAACAAAACATAAAAAAAAAAAAAAAAAAAAAAGGAATACTGTATCTATCAGAAAGAAAGAAGTCCCGTGAGTGAGGGCTGAGCTGCTGGTTGCGACTGTGCTCCAGGTACAGTACAATCCCCTCCGTTCTCTCACTTAATTCTATTCACAGCCTGTTGACAGGCATTGTGCTGTGACCGCAGGGAATAACCCCTCAAGTTTGCACAGCCAGTAAGTGATGGAAACAGGATTCTCTCCCCTATATAGTCATTCTTCAGAGGGCCTAAATCCTCAGCAGTTTCCAGAGGTAAGCAATGAGAACTTATCTTGTCACCCGGATATGTTTGTACAAACCTGACAGCACACATGCCACCATGCCAGAGGCACAAAGGTAGCTGAGTAGCTACACGTCTGCCTAAACCTTAAAGGAGCCCTGGAGGAAATGGTGGCCTCCCCACGGCTGAGCTGCAGGGAGCTTTAGAAAGCAAATCTCTAGGAAAACCTGAGTCACAAGGCCACACCTGCACCAGGCATCTGTCTGTCTCTGTCTCCTTTTGAGGCATCCAGTGTCAGAAACGTGAGTAGGTTCTACCCTCCATCTCTTAAGATTCTTCCCTTGAGAAGTGGATTAAGTGATAGGAAATCTCTACATTCACTCACACATCTGTGTATGTTGCAGGAGAAAGGAGATACATAACGCGTGGGTTTTGTAAGTTTATGAAACACAGTTCTGGACATTTCTAAGGCAAGAGAATTACTTGGGAAGAGCATTTCTCCTCTCCTTACCTCGATCACTGTGGTTTTCTCATGGTCAGAAGCACTGAAGTGAATGATTTTTGTGAGTTAAGATTTGCACCACATTAGTTTGTTTGAAAACATTTTTGAGTATATGAGTATAAATAAACTTTATTTTGAGACAGAGTTCTACTTTGTCTCCCTTGATAAGAGTGCTGTAGCATCATAGCTCACAGCAACCTCAAACTCTTGGCCTCAAGTGATCCTCTTGCCTCAGCCTCCCAAGTAGCTAGGACTACAGGTGCCCGCCACAATGCCCGGCTAGTTTTTTTTAAGAGATGGGGTCTCACTCTTGCTCAGTCTGGTTTCCAACTCCTGAGCTCAGGTGATCCACCTGCCTTGGCTTCCCATAGTGCTAGGATGACAGGTATGAGCCACTGTGCCCAGCCCAAACTTTTATTTTTTTAGTAAAATTTTTAATTTTTGTGTAAGGCAACTAAAAATTCAAAGTAGCAAGAACAATTAGGTAAGAAAATGAAATAAAGGGCATCCAAACTAAAAAGGAAGAAGTCAAATTAGCCTTGTTTGCAGATGACATGATCTAATACCTAAAAATGCCACACACAAAAAAAAGTTAGAAACTGATAAAAGAATTTAGTAAAGGGTTGGCGCCTGTAGCTCAAGCAGCTAAGGCACCAGCCACATACACCAGAGCTGGCAGGTTCAAATCCAGCTTGGGCCTGCCAAACAATAATGATAACTACAACCAAAAAATAGCCAGACATTGTGGCAGACGCCTGTAGTCCCAGCTACTTGGAGACTGAGGCAAAAGAATCGCTTAAGCCCAAGAGTTGGAGGTTGATGTGAGCTGTGACGCCATGACACCCTAACAAGGGTGATACAGTGAGACTCTGTTCCCCCCCTTCACCACCCCCAAAAAAGAATTGAATCTAAGACCTGAAACTATAAAACTAATAGAAGAAAACACTGAGGAAGTGCTCCAGGTCATTTGTCCAGGCAAAGATTTCTAATGTTAAACCTCCAAGGTGCAGACAACCAAAGCAAAAGTAGACAATTTGGATCACATCAAGCTGAGCAACTTCTGTACAGCAAAGGAAACAACAAATAGACCATCCACAGAATGGGAGAAATATTTGCAATTGTACGTCTGATGAGGCATTAATAACCAGAACACATAAGAAGCTCAAACAACTCAGTAGCAAAAAAAAAAAATCTTTTAAATGGGCAAAAGATCTGAAATAACATTTCTCAAAAGAAGACATACGGGCTCAGCGCCTGTGGTTCAAGTGGCTAAGGTGCCAGCCACAAACATCTGAGCTAGCGGGTTCGGATCCAGCCTAGGCCCACCAAACAACAATAATGGCTGCAACCAAAAAAATAGCTGGACATTGTGGTGGGCACCTGTAATCCCAGCTACTTGGGAGGCAGAGGCAGGAGAATCACTGGGCCCAGGAGTTGGAGGTTGCTGTGAACTGTGATGTCACAGCATTCTACCCAGGGTGACAGCCTGAGGCTCTGTCTAAAAAAAGAAAAGAAAAGAAAAAAGAAAAATAAGCTAGGCATGGTGGCATTCACCTGTAGCTCTGGCTACTCAGGAAGCTGAGGCAGGAGGATTGCTTGAGCCCAGGAGTTCAAGGCTGCAATGAGCTACGATGAGGCCCTGCACTCTAGCCTGGATGACAGAATGAGACTGCATATAAAAATAAGTTGGCTGGGCACGGTGGCTAATGCCTGTAATCCTAGCATTTGAGAGATTGAGGCAGGAGGATCACTTGAACCCAAGACTTTGAGCTTGCTGTGAGGTAAGACTCCATGGCACTCTACCAAGGGTGACCAAGTGAGACTCTGTCTCAAAAAAAGAAAAAAAAAAAGTTGAACTCTGTTTAATGATATACATATTTGGGGTAAATTATATTGACTCTGCAACTTTTTTTCGAGTGCATATTAAAACAAGATGGCTTCCTTCCTTCTTTCTTTTTTTTTAGAGACAGAGTCTCACTTTTTTTTTTTTTTTTGCAGTTTTTGGCCGGGGCTGGGTTTGAACCCGCCACCTCTGGCATATGGGGCTGGCGCCCTATTCCCTTGAGCCACAGGTGCCACCCCAGAGTCTCACTTTATTGCCCTCGGTAGAATGCTGTGGTGTCACAGCTCACAGCAACCTCCAACTCCTGGGAGTAGGTGATTCTCTTGCCTCAGCCTCCCAAGTATCTGGGACTACAGGCGCCTGCCACAACACCCGGCTATTTTTTGGTTGCAGTTTGGCCAGGGTTGGGTTTGAACCTGCTACCCTCGGTATATGGGGTTGGTGCCTTACCCACTGAGCCACAGGCTCCTTCTTTCCTTCCTTCCTTTTTTTTTGACAAAGTCTCACTCTATTGCTCCAGGCTACAGTGCTGTGGAGTCAGCCTAGCTCATGACAACCTCAGTCTCTTGAGTTCAAGTGATCCTCCTGCCTCAGTATCCTGAGCAACTGAGAGTATAGGTGGCCCCATGACTCTCCAGCTGATTTTTCTATTTTATTAGAGATGGGTCTCAATCTTGCTCAGGCTGGACCAAAATGGAATCTTATCTGGAAAGTAAGCTATATAGATGGGTAGATGTATGCTAAAGTAAGAATAATAAAATGTTACTTAAGAATTTAGGTGGATGGTTCAGCGCCTGTAGCTCAAGCGACTAGGGCACCAGCCACATACAACGGAGCTGGAGGGTTCGAATCCAGCCTGGGCTGCCAAACAACAATGACAACTACAATAAAAAAATAGCTGGGCATTATGGTGGGGGCCTGTAGTCTCAGCTACTTGGGAGGCTGAGGCAAGAGAATTGCTTAAACCCAAGACTTTGAGGTTGCTGTGAGCTGTGATGCCACAGCACTCTAACCAGGACAACGGCTTGAGACTCTGTCACAGAAAAAAAAAAAAAAGGAGAGTTTAGGTGGATGCATATATGGATGATCACTTACTTTTTTTTAACCTTTATATGTGTTTGAAAATATTCATAATAAACAGCAGGAGAAAAGAAATAATAAGTGAATAAGTAACAACATACTCACCACCCAAACTCATTCCTCTTGTTGTTTGGAGTCTTAAACTTGAAGAAATTGGCCAGACATTCTTTAAGAAAGCCAAGTACCTCAAATTCTGAAAACAGTATTTCTTTTTTTGAGACAGAGCCTCAAGCTGTTGCCCTGGGTAGAGTGTGGTGACATCACAGCTCACAGCAACCTCCAACTCCCAGGCTCAAGCGATTCTTCTGCCTCAGCCTCCCAAGTAGCTGGGACTACAGGTGCCTGCCACAATACCCGGCTATTTTTTGGTTGTAGTTGTCTTTGTTGTTTGGCAGGCCCGAGCTGGATTCGAATCTGCCAGCTCAAGTGTATGTGGCTGGTGCCTTAGCCGCTTGAGTCACTGGCACCAAGCCTAAAAACAATATTTCTTTGTTTGTCTAAAAATCTTTATAATCACCACAAGCAACACGAAAGCTTCTTTGTCAATCTTGAGTGTGCTGACTCCATGACAGCTGGGTGAAATGTTGGGAGTCAAAGGCTTACAAGCTTCTTGGTATCAGTTGCTAAGCCTGAATAGCTGACTCCAGTATGAACAGATGAAACTCTCTGATTTGGTAGAAGGAATTCTTTATTGCCTGGGAGCAACCACTCCACCATGTCAGGCTCAATTTCCCTTCCCAGCCAGTATTCAGCTGTGGTCTGTTTACCTCCAAGTCTTCCCTTCTTTATCCTACTTTTTCTTTTGGCCAGGGCTGGGTTCGAAACCACCACCTCTAGTATATGGGACCGGCGCCCCACCCCTTTGAGCCACAGGCGCCACCCATTTTTCCTACTTTTCACCCATTGTTATTGTTATCTTTATTAAGAAAGAAGACAGATGACTAAGCAGTGGTTTATTCACTACACAACACTGGTATGCAACAGGACATGAAAGACTCAGGGCACATAAAGGGAAGGTAGAGATCTGACTTCCAGACCTGGCTCTGCTGCTAACTAGGTGTGTGAACTTGGGCAAGTCACTCCCCAGAGCCTCCGTTTTTAAAATCTGTACAAAACAGGAGTCCCCTGAGAGTTTCTCCAATGTTAACTCTGGTCCTAAAACTCAAATGCCAAATTTTAAAAGTACTAATTCCCAAATTGTTATTACCCTTTGACAGTGATCACATCTGATTGTTATCACATCTTCCCAAAATTATGTTTCTCCTGTCAGACTTCACACATTTTATTAGTTTTTATTCTCACCAAAGTTAGACATGTGTGGAGTTTATAGAGTCAATTGTTCAACATGGTTTCTTTTCTTTTCTTCTTTTCTTTTCTTTTCTTTTCTTTTCTTTTCTTTTCTTTTCTTTTCTTTTCTTTTCTTTTCTTTTTTCTTTTCGAGTCGGAGTCTCAAGCTGTTGCCCTGGGTAAGGTGCTGTGGTGTCACAGCTCACAGCAACCTCAAACTCTTGAGCTTAAGCAATTGTCTTGCTTCAGTCTCCCAAGTAACTGGGACTACAGACACCCGCCACAACACCTGCCTATTTTTCTGTTGCAGTTGTCATTGTTGCTTTAGCTGACCCAGGCTGGATTCTAACCTGCCAGCCTTGGGGTATGTGGCTGACGCCCTACCCACTGAGCTATGGGTGCCGCCAACAACAAGGTTTCTTAAATGAAGAAAAGAAGCCCCATTCAGAGGAAATCATTTTTCTTCTTTTTTAAAAATTTTGAACCTTGGACAGTGCCTGTGGCTCCGTGGGAAGGGCGCCGGCCCCATATACTGAGGGTGACGGGTTCAAACCGAGCCCTGGCCAAACTGCAACAAAAAATAGCTGGGCATTGTGGTGGGTACCTGTAGTCCCAGCTACTCGAGAGGCTGAGGCAAGAGAATCGCCTAAGCCCAGAAGTTGGAGGTTGCTGTGAGCTGTGACACCATGGCACTCTACCGAGGGTGACAAGATGAGACTCTGTCTCTACAAAAAAAAAAAAAAAAAAAAAAAATTTGTTTTTGAACTTGCAGAAAAGATAAAAGGACCAATATTCAGGTATTCATAAGGGCCATTGTTGACATTTCACGCCCTCCCTCTCTCCCCCTCCAATACTTTATGCTAGACCATCTGAAAGTAGGCAGAAGAGGTGTGACACCTCACTCCCAAATATGAGCACTCCAGCATGCCCCTTCCAAGAACAAGAACGCCTCCCACACACCCACATGATGATAAGATTACTGACACTAATTCAGTGACATCAGCCGTCCTCAAAGATGCCCAATTGTTCCGTAAAATGTCTTTTATGGCTCTTATTTTGTTTTCCGGACCAGGATCCCATCAAGGTTCAAACATTGCATTTGATTGTTGAGTTTTTTGGTTCTCTCCCAATACAGAGCAGTCTGCTGTGACCTAAATGTTTGTGTCCCACCCAAATTCACTTGTTGAAATCCTAATCCCTCCCCTTTTTTTTGAGACAGAGTCTCACTCTGTCACCCTGGGTAGAGTGCCATGGCCTCATCATAACTCATAGCAACCTCAAACTCTTGGGCTCAAGGAATCCTCCTGCCTTAGCTGCCTGAGTAGCTGGGACTATAGGCAACTGCCACAACACCTGGCTAGTTTTTTCTACTTTTAGTAGAGCCAGGGTCTTGCTCAGGCAGGTCTTAAACACCTGAGTTCAGCCTTAGCCTCTGCCTTAGCATCCCAGAGTGGTAGGATTACAGGTGTGAGCTACCCTGCCCAGCCGGAAATCTCAACCCTTAAATGGTCTTAGGAGGTGGAGCCTTTTGGGAGGTGATTAGAACATGCAGATGCAGCCTTCGCAAATGAGATTAGTGCCCTAAGAAAAGAGCCCCCCCCAAAGTGGCTTTGACCCTTTGGCCATATGAGTGAGTCTACACAGAAAAGACAGCCACCTAGAAAACTGGCCCTCAGCAAAGGCTTACCAGACCCCAGAATGGAGGGGAACATGTTTCTGTTGTTTATATGCCACCCAGGTTATGGTATTATGTGACACGGCCAGAATGGACTGAACAGCCCACCCTCCAACCTTCGACGAGTCTAGCCAGTTGTCTTACACAATATCCAACAAATATCACAATTGTTGGTTTCCCTTTATTCAATTCAGGACAAATATTTCTGGGCAGAATCCTACACTGGAGATACTTGCACTTTCCCCAGCAGCTCACCATCTCAGTAGGACTTCCCTACTGCTCCTGGCAGCTATTGCTACGGGGCTCGACCACTTGCTTAATTAAGATAGTGACCAGTAATCTCCACACTAAAAAGGTACATTCTCCCTTTTGTATTTAATAAGTAATCCATGCAGTAATATTTTGAAAGTGTGAGAACATCTAAATTAGAGATTTTTTTTTTTTTTGAGACAGAGTCTCAAGCTGTCACCCCTGGGTAGAGTGCTGTGGCGTCACAGCTCACAGCAACCTCAAACTCCTGGGCTTAGGCGATTCTCTTGCCTCTGCCTCCTAAGGTGCTCACCACAACACCCGGCTATTTTTTTTTGGTTGTAGTTGTCATTACTGTTTGGCAGGCCCGGGCTGGATGCGAACCCACCAGCTTTGGTGTATATGGCTGGCTCCTTAGCTGCTTGGGCTACAGGAGCCAAGTCAAGAATTTATTTATTTTTTTTTTTTGAGACAGAGTCTTAAGCTGTTACCCTGTGTAGAGTGCTATGTTGTCATAGCTCACAGCAACCTCCAACTCTTGGGCCCAAGCGAATCTCTTGCTTCAGTTTTTTGTTTTGAGTAGAGATGAGGGCTCTCTTTTTTGCTCAGGCTGGTCTGTAACTCTTGAGCTCAAGCAATCCACCTTCCTGGGCCTCCCAGAGTGCTAAGATTACAGGCGTGAGACTGCCCTGCCATTATATATATGTATGTATACACATATACGCATATATATATTTTTGAGACAGAGTCTCAAGCTGTTACCCTGGGTAGAGTGCCGTGGTGTCATAGCTCCATAGCCTCCACCTCTTGGGCTCAAGCAATCCTCTTGCCTCAATTTTTCTATTTTTAGTAAAGATGAGGTCTTGCTCTGCTGCTCAGGCTGGTCTGAAACTCTTGAGCTCAAGCAATCCACCCGCCTCAGCCTCCCAGAATGCTGGGATTATAGGTGTGAGCCACCGCACCCAGCCTTAAATTAGAGATTTTTAGTCTCTGAATGGTTCTTAAGTAGAGGTTCCCTCATCATCTGTATCATTTCCCACTCATGGACCATGAGGTAACAGGGTGGTGGAACTGAGAAGGACCTGAGCAATCTTCTGGCTCAATTCCTATTTTATTTTGTGAAATACATTAAATATTTTTGTATTTTCTTCCATATCTCTAAGTAACGTACTTTGTGTTTTTAGTTTCATTCCTGATCTATTGACTTTCACCCTGGAAGAGCACACGTGCATTTCTACCTCCCCCCACCACATATACATGCACTAGGCCCATCTTCCTACTACACTTACAACATAATTGTTTTGTTTTGTTTTGAGACAGAGCCTCAAGCTGTCACCCTAGGTAGAGTGCCATTGTATCACAGCTCACAGCAACCTCCAACTCCTGAGCTCAAGCGAGTCTCCTGCCTCTGTCTCCCACGTACCTGGGTCTATAGGTGCCCGCCACAGCACCTGGCTATTTTTTAGTTGCAGCCATCATTGTTGTTTGGCAGGCCCGGGCTGGATTCGAACCCCCAGCTCAGGTGTATGTGGCTGGTGCCTTAATTCAGGGGTCCTCAAACTTTTTAAACAGGGGGCCAGTTCACTGTCCCTCAGACTATTGAGGCCAAACTATAGTTAAAAAAAAAAAAACCCAAAAACTATGAACAAATTCCTATGCACACTGCACATATCTTATTTTGTAAATTTTTTTTTTTTTTTAATTTAAAAAGTTTACAGAGCAGGGGTATCACACAAGATAACACTGGCATATGGGCAGCCTCACGAGGAACTCCCCCCACCACACATATCTTATTTTGAAGTAAAAAAACAAAACAGGAACAAATATAATCACACCACCTCATGTGGCCCACGGGCCATAGTTTGAGGACCCCTGCTAGCTGCTTGAGCCATAGGTGCCCAGCCACAACGTAATTGTTTTTACTTTTTTATTTTATTTTTTTATTTTGAGACAAAGTCTCACTCTGTCACCATGGGGTTGAGGACTGTGGCATCGTCATAGTTCACAGCAACCTCAAACTCTTGGGCTCAGGTGATCTTCCTGTCTCAGCTTCCTAAGTAGTTGGGACTACAGGCACCTGCCACAACACCAGGCTAATGTTTTCTATTCTTAGTAGTAGAGACAGGGTCTCACTCTTCCTCAGGTTGGTCTCAGCCTCCCAGAGTGCTAGCATTACAGGCATGAGACTTTGTGCCCTGAAATTCATTCTTTCTTTTCTTTTCTTTTCTTTTCTTTTTCTTTCTTTCTTTCTTTCTTTCTTTCTTTCTTTCTTTCTTTCTTTCTTTCTTTCTTTCCTTCCTTCCTTCCTTCCTTCCTTCCTTCCTTCCTTCCTTCCTTCCTTCTTTCCTTCTTTCTTTCCTTCTTTCCTTCTTTCCAGTTTTTGGCCAGGGCTGGGCTTGAACCCACCACCTCCAGCATATGGGGCCAGCGCCCTACTCGTTTGAGCCACAAGCGCCACCCACATATGCATTTTTCGAGTCAGAGTTTCAAGCTGTCACCCTAGGTAGAGTGCTGTAATGTCTTAGCTCACAGCAGCCTCCAACTCTTGGGCTCAAGGGAGCATTTTGCCTCAGTTTTTCTATTTTTAGTAGAGATGAGGTCTCCCTTTTTTTGCTCAGGCTGGACTGGAACTCTTGGGCTCAAGCAATCCACTCACCTCAGCCTCCAGAGTGCTAGGACTACAGGCACGAGCCTCTATGCCCTGCCATTTTATTAATATTTTCTTTCTTTTTCTTTTGAGACCCAGTCTCAATCTGTTACCCTGGCATCATAGCTCACAGCAACTTCAACCTCCTGGGTTGGAGCAGTCCTCTTGCCTCAGCCTCCTGAGTAGTTTGGACTACAGGCGCCCCTCCAACACCTACCTAATTTTTCTATTTTTAGTACAGACAGGGTCTTGTTCTTGGTCAGGATGGTCTTGAACTCCTCAAGAGATCCACCTGCCCTGGCCTCCCACAGTGCTAGGATCGCAGGTATGAGTCTCTGCACCCAGCCACATAATTTTGTTTACATCCTCATCTAGGATTTCTCTAATTACAAACAAATAGAAATCTACAGTTGAGGGCAGCACCTGTGGCTCAGTGATTAGGGTGCTGGCCCCATATGCCGAGGATGGCGGGTTCAAACCCAGCCCCGGCTAAACTGCAACAAAAAAATAGCCGGGCATTGTGGCAGGTGCTTGTGGTCCCAGCTACTCGGGAAGCTGAGGCAGGAGAATCACCTAAGCCCAAGAGCTGGAGGTTGCTGTGAGCTGTGACACCACAGCACTCTACCGAGGGTGACACAGTAAGACTCTGTCTCTAAAAACAAAAAAGAAATGTACAGTTGAGACAATATATCATTACTATGCTGAATAGCTTCTGCTGACACTTCCAGATGTGCGCTCTAACTTTCCCCATCCTGCTATGCCTTGGGAAGCTGACCCATGTGGACTGCACGGACAGGCTCCCTTGCCCTTTGACTGCCTGCTCAGCTCAATTGGACAGCATGAGCAAGTTAGTAGAGGGAGGAAAAAATGGGGCGATGGCATTTGTGCCCCAGCTCCCTGGGGGGAAAAAAAAGAAAAGAAAGAAATTAATTAATGATAATTAAAATTTTGATAGCACACCTAAGATTCTCTCTGGGCACACAAGCTGAAAATCACTAGGTTAGATCCCTCCTTTCTCAGAAGCCCACAGCTGTTGTCAGACAACCTCCCTCTGGCATTGGCGGTCTATGCAACCAAGTTGGGGCACGATCTTCCTGCCCTGTAGGCCTGGAGTGGTACACACCACTCCCATGTTGTTAGTTAGTCTTTCTCAGTTTTTTTTTTTGTTTTTGTTTTTGTTTTGTTGAAAAAGAGTCATTTATGCTTTTACACAAGAATGAAAAAATGAATATCCAATGTTCTCCATACTCATATGAAATCAATATATAACCATTAAATGTTCCTAAGAACAATAACACACTATTATAGTCCAGTTCGAGGTAGAGGGAAGGGGAGGACGTATGGTAGAAGAGGGAGGCATGAGGTAGGATCTTACCTAAGAGAAAAGGAAAAAGAAAGAAAGCAAGAAAGAAAGAAACCAGGAAAGAAAGAAGCAAATGTGTTGAGCCTTTTTCCTCGTAACTTTTTTTTTTTTTTTTGAGACAGAGTCTCACTTGGTCGCCCTTAGTAGAGTGCTGTGGCATCATAGCTCACAGCAACCTCACACTCTTGGGCTCAAGTGATCCTCTTGCCTCAGTTTTTCATTTTTAGTAGAGACGGATCTCACTCTTGCTCAGCTGGTCTCCAACTGGTGAACTCAAGCAATCCAGCCACTTCGGCCTCCCAGAGTGCTAGGATTACAGGCTTGACCCATTATGCCCAGCCCATTTCCTAATTTCTAATAAAAAAAAAAATTTCCAATCTACAGAAAAGTTGCAAGGATAGTCTGATGAACCTCCTAGTACCCTCATCCAGGTTCACCAATTGTTGACAAAGTTATTTCAGGTCAAAAAGAGACTGACTTTATAATTTAAATTTTGGTTTGTCAAAATGTCAAATAACACTTTTTTTTGAGACAGAGTCTCATTATGTCGCCCTTGGTAAAGTGCTATGGTGTCACAGCTCACAGCAACCTCAAACTTTTGGGCTTAAGCGATTCTCTTGCCTCAACCTCCCAAGTAGCTGGTACTACAGGCGCCCGCCACAACGCCAAGCTATTTTTTTGTTGTTGTAGTTGTCATTGTTGTTTGGCAGACCGGGGCTGGGTTGGATTCTGCCAACCCCAGTGTATGTGGCCAGTGCACTAGGTGCTGAGCTACAGGTACTGAGCCTCAAACAACACTTCTTTTTTTTTTTTTTTTTGAGACAGAGCCTCAAGCTGTTGCCCTGGATAGAGTGCTATGGCATCACAGCTCACAGCAAACTCCAACTCCTGGGCTCAAGCGAGTCTCCTGCCTCCGCCTCCCAAGGAGCTGGGACCACAGGCGCCCACCACAACACCTGGCTATTTTTTTGGGCCTGGGCTGGATTCAAAACCACTAGCTCAGGTGTATATGATATGGCTGGTGCCCTAGCCACTTGAGCCACAGACACTGAGCCAGGTTTTTTTAAGTTTTAAATTCACACATTGTAATTGTACATATTTATGGGATACAATTTGAAATTTTGATACATTCATGTGTTACATAATGATCAAAGTTACATAGTTATGACCAAAAAAAGCCTTCTTTGATGCTGAGAAGACTCAGGGCTTTTTTGTTTTTGCGCTTTTTGGTCGGGGCTGGGTTGAACCTGCCACGTCTGGCATATGGGGCTGGCGCCCCACTCCTTTGAGCCACAGGCGCCACCCAAATTAAGTTTTTTTTTTTTTTTTTTTTTATTGTTGCAGTTTGGCCAGGGTTGGGTTTAAACTCACCACCCTCAGTATATGGGGCCAGCACCCTACTCACTGAGCCACAGGCACCACCCGATTCAGGGTTTTTTTTTTGTTGTTGTTGTTGTTTGTTTGTTTCTGAGACAGAGTCTCAGTATGTTGCCCTTGGTAGAGTGCCATGGTGTCACAGCTCACAGCAACCTCAAACTCTTGGGCTTAAGCGATTCTCTTGCCTCAGCTTCCGGAGTAGCTGGGACTATATGCACCTGCTACAATGCCTGGCTATGTTTTGATTGCAGTTGTCATTATTGTTTAGCAGGCTGAGGCCAAGCTCAAACCTGCCAGCCTCAGTGTATGTGGCCGGCACCCTACTCACTGACTGAGCTATGGGTGCCAGGCCAAGACTCAGGTTTTTTCTTTTCTTTCTTCCTTTTTTTTTTTTTAATTGCTGGGGCTTCATTGAGGGTACAAAGAACCAGGTTACACTGATTGCATTTGTTAGGTAACATCCCTCTTATATTGCGTCCCACCCTCAAGAGATGTGTCACTCACCATGACCCCTCACTCCCTCCCTCCTTCCCTCTCTTCGCTCCCCTATACCCTCACTCCCCACCACGTACTAGGTCATCAATTGTCCTCATATCAAAATTGACTACATTGGATTCTTACTTCTCCATTCTTGGGATGCTTTACTAAGAAGAATGTGTCTCAACTCCATCCAGGTTAATACAAAAGATGTAAAGTCCCCATCTCTTTTAGTGGCTGAATAGTATTCCATGGTATACATATACCACAACTTGTTAATCCATTCCTGGATTGGTAGGTATTTAGGCTGTTTCCACATTTTGGCAATTGTAAATTGAGCTGTGATAAACACTCTAGTGCAAGTATCCTTATGGTAAAAGGATTTTTTTCTTCTGGGTAGATGCCCAGCAATGAGATTGCAGGATCAACTGGTAGGTCTAGTTTGAGTTCTTTGAGCATTTTCCGTACTTCCTTCCAAAAAGGTTGCATTAGTTTGCAGTCCCACCAGCAGTGTAAAAGTGTTTTCTTCTCTCCACATCCACGCCAGCATCTGCAGCTTTGAGACTTTGTGATGTGGGCCATTCTCACTGAGTTTAGATGGTCTCTCAGGGTGGTTTTGATTGAATTTCTCTAATAATTAGGCACAATGAGCATTTTTTCATATGTTTGTTTGCTGTTTGTCTTCTTTAGAGAATGTTCTATTCACCTTTCTTGCCCACTGATGTAAGGGATTGTTGGCTCTTTTAATGTTGATTAACTTGAGTTCTCTGTAGATTCTAGTATCAAGCTTTTGTCCACTCTACTGAGGGCAACATGGTGGGATTCTGTCTCAAAAAAAAAAAAAAATCCCCGTTCAGCTACTTACTACATCTGTGGGCAAGTCAATTTCCTAATTTGTGAATCAAGTTAATAATATCTCATATGATTACATAATTAACGTTTTGAAGATACTCAGTAAGTAGTACTTATTAGCACAGAACCTTGATCACAAAACTTCAGTGCCATGGTCATGGAAACCTAATTAATGATGTGCCTGGTGCCTGTGAACAGTATGAGTTACAGAACCCTGCAAGCAGGGCAATGGAGAAGTTCCCTGCCTTAGCCATGATGTGAGAGTTTCTCCACTAATTCATGCCCCATTTTTTTTATAGACATACTGTTCTAACATACTAACAAAAGTAAGTCTTTGGTAGGAATAGGAATTTATGCTCCTGTAATCTAGGAATGTGATTGTACAAGTCACTATCTCCCATCCAAGTACTAACTAGGCCTGACCCTGCCTAGCTTCTGAGATCAGATGAGATTGGGTGTGTTCAGCATGCCATGGCCGTAGATTACAGAAGTCAATGTCTGTTTGATTTTTTGGAGGAACTTCTAGTTCTTAGACAATAAAGAGACTCAGAAGGCTATATATGGGAGACTGTGGGAAAAAGTATTTCACCTCAAGAAGGCTTACAGCTTTTGTGTTGTTTCTGGACCAAATACACCCTGAACTGCATTATGCTGGAGAGACTCCCTTGGAAATATTAACTGCTCAGCTTGAGAAAGTGACTGTGGAAACTCTGATTTCACATTTCTTGTTTCACATTGTTATCCAACATGTTTAACAAGGTAAGAATATCTAACAGTGAAGCTACATAATTCTTACCTGGATTACTAAACAGTTTTCTGTCCCCCTGTCTATAGTTTCCATTCTCCATATTGTTCTCTGTGATGCCATCAGCTCTTGTTTTTAAAGTAAATAAGACTCTTTTAAAAATAATCGATTAATTCCTATTAGGAGAGTGTTTGGGGGATGTCTTTCATCCTGGCCGGTCAGGCTCTGAGGAGCACCGCCTCCCAGGAATGGGCCGCAGGGCCACATTTGCCATTAGTGGACCTGACTTGACCAGGCATAGGAGTGGATTCTGACACAAACAGCACATTAGGAGTTGGAATGGAGATTCTAGTTCGAGGCTGGTTGTTGGAACTGAGGCAATGTGCAACTGGGAATATAGAAGCCCAGGTGTGTTAAATACAAATGCACAGATGACACTAGAGAAGATGGCTATCTGGGCTCCTGATGGCTTTCTTGTTCTTGGTCCAGGCCGCTCTGAAGCTAGTTGTGTTCCCACCTTTAGAATATAAGTAATTTTCCAGGTGGCACCGGTGGCTCAAAGGAGTAGGGTGCCGGTCCCATACGCCGGAGGTGGTGGGTTCAAACCCAGCCTCGGCCAAAAACTGCAAAAAAAAAAAAAAAAAAAAAAAAAAGAATATAAGTAATTTTCCTATATCCATATGATAAATCTTTTACCCCATCCTTATTTTATTTTTTCTTGAGTGAATTTCAGTGGTATTTTCTTGCATCCCAACAAAAGAGCTTTGACTAACATGGCCTTTAATGAAATCCCCTGAGAATGAAATTCAAGGGCAGCGCCTGTGGCTCAGTGAGTAGGGTGCCGGCCCCATATGCCGAGGGTGGCGGGTTCAAACCTAGCCCCGGCCAAACTGCAACAAAAAAATAGCCAGGCGTTGTGGCGGGTGCCTGTAGTCCCAGGTACTCGGGAGGCTGAGGCAAGAGAATCGCTTGAGCCTAGGAGCTGGAGGTTGCTGTGAGCTGTGTGATGCCACGGCACTCTACCAAAGGGCCATAAAGTGAGACTCTGTCTCTATAAAAAAAAAAAAAATTAAAAAAAAAAAAAACACAACAAACCCCCCCCAAAAAAAACAACAACAAAAAATAAAGAAATTCAAACACAGTAGCATGGTTTGTAATTCTCTAGGATCTGGTTCCTGTCTTTGCCTGCATTTTTCTTCTGACCTCTGAATCTGCACCATATAGAATCCAGCTCTGACCAATCTCCTTCAGACTGAGCCGCTCCAGGGAAAGCCCCTGATACAATCCCAGGCTGTGAGGTGTTCCTCTTGGTGTACTGGTCATACTGTGTGGTGCTCTCCTCCAGACTCTGTGCACATTCAAGACTAGGTGGCATTCATCTTTATAACCTTCATGCTTGTACTAGGCCCGTAAGAGATTACCATAAATTGGCCGAGCATGGTGGCTCACACTTGTAATCCTAGTACTTTGGGAGGCCGAGATGGGCAGATTGCTTGAACTCAGGAGTTTGAGACCAGCCTGAACGAGAGCGAGACCCCGTCTCTAAAAATAGCACAATGTTGTGGTGGGGGCCTGTAGTCTCAGCTACTTGGGAGGATGAGACCAGAGAATCACTTGAGCCCAGGGGTTTGAGGTTGCTGTGAGCTGTGAAGCCATGACACTCTAACGAGGGCAACATAGTGAGACTCTGTCTCAAAACAAAACAACAAAAAAGAGATATCCATAAGTAGCAAATGGATGCATGAAAGAATACACTTATGATAAAAGTATCCAGTGTTGATGTCACAACACATTATAAACCCTAGACCTTATAGTAAAGGAAGAGTGAATTGCAGAGGACTTAGCATCAGTCTACCATGTAGGTGAAAGTCATGTACTTGATAGGGTTATGAAGATTAAATGAGATAACCCACATAAACCATTTAGTACCTAATGCATGTTCGATAATCAGAAGATATGCTTTTTATTCTACATTTAGGAACTCAGTGAAACATTGTTAGAACTCCTAGAATTGTAGCAATTAGTTCATAACACATTGTAAAATTCTAACAGCAACTGTTTGCCATGTTGAGAGAATGTAACTGGGATTACTCTTTTATTAGAGCTGACTATAGCCGCCTCATAGACAGTAAGCTTTGGTTGTATTAGGCAAGCTGTGTTGCAGCTTCTTTTATGTAAAAGTTATAAGGACTTGACTGACTGCTGGTTGAGGATATGGTGGTGGCTTTAGAGCCTCAGCAGGAGTTGTCAAACCACAGCCGAGCCGGGACAGCTCCTCTTCAAGATGACTTGCTCTCTCCTGCCCCTCATACAGATGAGGGAGCAAGACCTGATCTACACCCAGACACCACTGATCCCAAGCCCCATGGAGAGGTGACAGAGTGAATAGGAGGGTAACACCCCCACTAAGACTTGATTGTACTTCCTGGATGGATTCTGAGTTTGCCCCCTATTCTTATAATATACTTCCTCTTCATAGACTAGTTTGAGGAAATTCCTTTTTGTTTTGATTCTCACGTGAAAAAATTACTACCATGATAGGGAGCCCAATGAGACCATAGAGGGGCAGTTACTGAGGATTTCTCTGCGGAGAGGTGGCTGTCAGGGGAATGAAGTAGGAAAACAGCTACTTAAGTCTCCACTGGTGATTGTAGACCCACATGCTTCCTCCTTGATCAAGGTGACCAAGTATCATATCAGAATGTGATCGCTCCTCACAGTCTGAGTAAAGTGCGACAGGAGGCAGTGCTGGGTTAATGGGGCAGAGCTGGGGGCAGAGAGAGGAGGAGACACTTCCATTCCTCCTTATCCTCTTCCTTCCGACTCCTAATCTACCAGAGAGGAGAGGCTGTGGTAAAATCATTCACCAGAGTTGTATCGTGAGACCTGGTCGACATTAGCAAGGTCTGAAGAATCTGAGTTACAGCCTCTGCCAACACAGTTCTGTAAAACCTTCCCCTCCATGGGAGGGAAGAGGAGGATGTTTTCTAGATGGCCGAGTGATGCATGGGGTCTCTCAACCCTGGAGGGTGACTCAGTGGGAAAAGCACAGAGGAGTTTGGCCTCCTGCAGAGGAAGGAATCTGTGTGTTTGGAATCCAGTGAATACATCTGAATATACATGTGAAACATCCTCACTACTACTGACTTTGTAAAGCTTTATAGCTTTGCACCTAGTCCCTTATACATATTAACAAAACAAAGGGTGTTTTGCTGGGCTGGGTGGCTCACAGCTGTAATCCTAGAACTCTGGGAGGCTGAAGTGGGCGCATCACCCGAGCTCACGAGTGAGCTAGAGTGAAACCTCATCTCTAAAAATAGTGAGGCATTATGGTGAGCGCCTGTAGTCCCAGCCACTTGGGAGGCTGAGGTAAGAGATTGCTTTAGCCCAGGAGTCTGAGGGTGCTGTGAGCTATGAAGCCACGGCATCTACTGGGGGCAACAAAGTGAGACTGCCTCAAAAACAAAAAACAAAGGGTGCTTTCTTCCTTTAGGAGATGAAGAACCTGAGGTTTAGACCTTACATAACTTGCCAATGCTAACATGATTCTAACTTATTTACAACTAGTAAGAGGTAGAGCTATAAACTGAATTGTGGCCATCTGAATTCCAAACATGCTATCTCAGTTTACTGTAAATAACATGGCACCAACATATATGTGTAAAAGGATCTACTTTTGATATTAATGTAATACAAGAATAAACAGCCTATGAAACCATTCTCAAGTCTTTAATTAAAATCCACAGAACATTTAACATGTAAAGATGTTTAAACTTTCAGTGACTCATATTTTAAAAACTTTTGCTCAGCACTGTGAGGCTAACTTCATGCTAGAAATGTACAAATGTACAACTTAATAACACAAAAATACATTCAGAGTCCATTCCAATACAAGTTTAAAACACTTTAATTGGCAGACAATGTAAAGATATTTAAAAAACCAAAACTACAAAATGAGCACATAAAAGTTTTCTCTTTTGATTTTTAATAAAATACTGCTCTGTATAAGATCTAATGAAAAATTCCAGTTACTTATAAAAGTTATGTATGAGAGAAAAGAAATGAATTAAAATATACATGAATACATGAATGAAATATACTTGTTTAAATGAACACTTTGATGACACAGCACACCATCTATTACTCATATATCAAAATAGGTGAAAACACTCAAACAATTGAGTACAAGCAAAAGAAAACATAGATATTTGAGGCAAAAAAAAAAAAAAAAAAAAAAAATCCAAAAGCCAAAAACAAACACCCAAACCTTAACTGTGAGAGAAAGGAAGAGATCAAACTCCAAATTACTAAAACAAAGCCAGGCGCGGTGGTGCGCACTAGTACTCAGCTACTTGGGAGAGTGAGGGATGGAGGGAACTCCTGAACTCAGGAGTTTGAGGCTACGGTGAGCTATGATTGCACCACTGCACTCCAGGTGACAGAGAGACCCGTCTCAAACAAAACAAACCAAACGAAAACTACTAAAAGAGCTACAGAAGCTTCATTAGTTGGTCTGGGTAGTTTGATACAGTTTGCGGTATACCAACTGCAGAAAGAATCAATAGCAATGTCTGTACTTCTGGAAATTTGTGTTTACAGGCTTACCTATGTAAAAAATGTTATCATTTGGAGACTAGTCTCCTTCACAAATTGCACTTGAGATGGCTGAATGCACTGATGGAGCAAGGCATCATTATTGGTTCACTGACACACAAACACAAAAGCAGCTATGGGTTGTTGACAATCTTGACCACTAAAACTATTTCATACTTTGTCTCTTCTTCTCTCTCTAAAAGAAGGATCTGTAATGTCTGAGTTGTTAACAGAGGGGTCTGCTCTGCTCTGTTGCTGGAGACCTGACATCATCTGCTTTAACATTGTCTCTTTACTGTATTCCCTGGCAGAAGATGAAGAAGTCTGATGGAAATATCCAGCCAGTCTGAAAAATACTCATTTCTGGAATTTTAAGATTTATCCTGATTAGGAAAGGGAGGTTACTGCCAAGAAGATGGCTTCACTGACAAAGTGAAGTTTTGCAAAACATACATAAGGAAGGCTGCCAGTATCAGTGCTATCACTACCTCTAGAAAAACGACAACTACTGTGATTGACTTTAAAAATAGAGAATGCTTTTCACAGCCGTTCTCTCCAGGAAATGAATTCTGTTCTACAGGATAAAGATAATTTGGAAGCAAGACCATATTAAGACATACAGCAAATTCAAAAGAGCTGGGAAAACAGTACCAAGTTGCTTTAAAAAAGATGGTCTACCTGATGGGAAGAAGTGTGCTGGAACTTCAGTGGAGATGTGCATGGCTCTACCTATCTCATACAGCAAGGTGGAAATTTGACAATCACTATGAAAAATTATAAATGAACAGATGATCAAAAAGTGAGCGAATAAAAAAGACCCTACAGTTTATCTATTTCCTTGAGCTAGAAAGATAATGCTGCAGCTTGAAAAGGCAGTGATGGCATGTTCTTATTTAACTGCTTTTGTTCCTTTAACTGTCTCTCTGCCTTCTCCCCTGAAAAAAAGAAATTAAACACCAAAAAACCTATATCGATAGTTCATCTTTGTCTCTCTCACCAATAGGGGAAAACAAACAAACAAACAAAAAAACAAAACCTCTAATCTTTACTACTTATCCCTTTGAAAAGCATAGATAATCTAAATTGACACTGAGGCTTAAGAGAGGCGAATTTGATTTTTCATGCAACTGAGTCTTAGATGTTTAAGACTTTAGTCTACATGTTTACATTCTGTCAAATTATAAAAACTGCAGGCAACTGGAAAGAAACAATGAGACTGGAAGGATCATTCTTCAAAATTCACTTAGTTTGCTCAAAAAAGAAAAGACTCACTGAACAAGAATATTAAGCAATAATGTTTCGGTGAAGAAAGGAAGGTTTAAATAGATTGAAATGCTCCAGCTATGTGGAAACATGAAGCAACTTGGGGAATCTGTCCTTCTGTGCTCTACACAGTCCACCACTTTATGAAAAGCAGATTCAACAGTTGAATGAGCATATTTTTAAACTTTGAATAGTGGTCTCAGTTTGCCCCATCTAAAGGGAAAGCTGTAAGTTCGCCAGAGTCCACCTGCTCTTCAGATATGCACTAGACTCCACCTGGCGTTGACTGTCAAGGCATCCAGTTCCCTCTACCTCTTACGTCCTCCACAGAGAGGGTGTATCCCCATGGACCTCAGGCCCACATTCTGAATAGTTTAAATGGGGAACTGAGTATAGCAGAACGCCTGATGACTATCCAGACATTATGGAACTCTCTCTTATTTTAATCTCTCTTCAATATTGACCTTCAGAATAATATGTTAAAGAAAAGGAAGGAAAAGAAAACACTTTACCACCTATCCATATAGTAGGATCAACTTGCTGTGTTCAAATATTGGGAAGTCTCCTCACAGGTTCAGTGGCACTATGTTTACTAACATTTCCCTTTAGAGTTTTCAGAAGATAGCATCTGCTCTTTCCTCTGTGTTCCAGAACACAGGTGGGCTGTGTGCTATTTATAGAACTGTCCCACAGGACTGATGAGGGACACGATTCCTGAATGCTGGAGTTTGTACAGTTAAGCAAGGTGAACATCCGCACTTTAAAAGTTGGAAGAGGTCAGAATAATATTACTGTCACAATTTAACTTTTTCTTTGTGTTACCATGATAGATGTTCCCTTTAAATACAAATAGAAAGTTTAAGGGGCAATGAACACTTGGGCTTCATCACTCAAAATCCCACTACAGACAAAGAAGGAAATAGTGTGAACTGTTAAACATCTGAACCTAGGAAATTAACAGAAAACAAAATCTATTATAAATGACCATAATAAATGATAGATAATGAACATTTATCTCTTTTACTAAAGGCACTACTAATATACACGTATCCTGCTAACATTTACAGAAACTCTACAATCAGCAGTCAGAGAAAGAAATCCATTTCATTCAATATCAGCACTTTTAAAAACAGATTATTTTAGGACTCATTACAGTTTTCAATGAGCTAAATGAAATCAGATATAGTAATAAGCAACTCCATATAAAGACTGTGGTTGCTACTTTTAAAAAGTATAACTTCCTTAAAAATATATGCATATCACAAAAACTAAAAGATTTATATATATATATATATATATATATATGCTTGTATGTGTGTGTATATATATATATATGCCCCAGTACTGCTGATATTTTCACAAATTCTAAAATAATTTGAACAGTTACAGCTTGAACAACACACACCCACACATGACATGCAAACACAAAATCCCAGAATCATTGAATAGTTCAGAATAAAGCTAAATATACAGAATTATAATGAAACAGGCAGTAAATAATATTACATTACAAAGTGGTGATTGTACTTGTATTACAGCATACTTTGGAACTTAAAAAACATTTAGCATTTCTTCAGTCACAGAAAGCACTACACATGGACCAACAACGGAGCTCTCATAAAAGGTCAGGTGTGCAAACAGAAAGGCATACAAAAGAATAACACAATTTATTTTCATTAACATGATTAATATTTCATACTTTATTTTACTAGATTAATTCGCAATCATTGTACCCTGTAGATTTTGAAACTTAGTTTTATTAGAAATTACTAATGCTGGTTCTGAATAATCTAAAAAATTATAAATACTCAAATCTAGAATGCTATTTATAGTTCTAAACATTTAGATGAAATACTCTGATCAGTATTCTAAAGTTGCTTTGGTACAAAATTTAGAATAAAGCAAAACTGGCAGCACCACAACAAGTGTGATCATTTCATAGAAGGTCTAAAGGACCCTCAGACAACAAAGCATAAGTTAAAATATACATAAATAAGAGCCATTTTCTTGACAAATTTTCTTACATTATTAAACAGAGAAATAAAATCCACATTCAGTAAATTACACTTGAGGCCCAATTTTCATGCTCCATTTAATTATTCCTCAATGATAGTGTAAAAATGTTTATTATTATTGCTAATATGATGTCTAATTCAGATGATTCTAATTAGGCCAATGATTAGAGTGGTACATTTTAATGTTTAGCCCACTGGTATTATTTGAATACAAGGTTTAATTTAGTTTTTCTTAAAAACAGATTTATTGAGGTATAATTGATGCACAACAAACTGCACATATGTAAAGTGCACAATTTGATATACAGTCTTCTAAACAGCATGAAAAGTGCCTGACAACTTAAAAATGAAAAATTTTCAATTTAAACATATTATTTTAAAATAATACATTCTAACTTTTTATGAGACATAGGTTGGATTTATAAAAAGGTAGATGGAAAGGAATTAATTTGATTCCAAGTACCAAATTTATTCAGAAGGTTTAGAAGCTCCAAAATTGACAGCCAGTTTTCTCGATCTTCTTCTTGAAGAGCTTGATGTTGACTTAGGGTGAGACACGCTATGACCTTGAGAAGCAGTTTCAACTTGAAAAGAAGATGCAGGCTGGGCAATCTGAGAGGACTTTAAGGAAGCTGATGAATTGTCCTGTGGAATTACTTTGGTGACATCAGAAGATTCTAGCTGGCTAGTCTGAATGGGGATGACTTGAGAAGAACTCTGGACCTCTCTGTTCTCAAAGTTCTTTTTGTTTGCAACCCTTTTTTTAGTAACCTTTAAGAAATAAAAGCATATTTAATTAACAATATAGGCAAAAAAAGCTAGTGTCAGAAAATGCTATGAACCATGCTGCTAATATGTCAATCACTGCTTTCTGACTTCACTTAACAATTTTCAAGCCAAACTTTAGTAATCAAAAAATTTATTAGAATACTAACTCAGCAAAGACAGGTCAGACTTGTCATTATTACATTTTCAGTATCCAGCCAGTACTGGATTTCTATCTAGGTAGCAGTGAATAAGTAACTGAATAAACGAATTTCTATCAATAATCTTTGAACACTTAAAAAAAAAATTCTCTTAAAAAATATCTTTCCAGGTCTCACCTGCAGAGGTATGAACTGAGTGTGCACACTGCCTGGCACTCCCCCAGCCATGGGTGTGGTCCCAGAATATAAAGCATGATGGAAGGGCTTCCCAGGAACCGGCACTGGTGGTCCCCATGGCATTGAGCCCAAGAGATGAGATGATGAAGGCATTATATTAGCTGTTAAAAACCACAAAAAATTTTCTCTTAGTAAAATAATATGTACCATCAAAGCCCTAAAATTTAAGACCTCCTTCTACAGTCCTTTTTAGGTTTTCTTTTTTCCCCCCTTTGGCAAAAAGCCTATAGTAATTCACAGTACCTCTTGCATTTACGTTAACATTTAACCTCAAGAGCCCTTCTAAGAACTGTGAATTATCTATAGAAAGGAAATTAGGCTGGCTTGAAAAGGAAGTAATACTAAAGGCTGACAAGAGCTTTGCAAATACATATTTGCGATTAAATTTAAAAAAAACAATGAGACTGTCCCTTGTGAGAGAAAAGCCTAGGTACAAAGAAAGAAATCTTAAGGATCTCACCTGCCCCCAATGCTAAGTTGCTTCCATAGTGATCCCAGCCTACAAAAAAACCAAAAAAGCTCAAGTCCTGAAATCTGGTCATTTTCATTTGACTTGTAGAATGTAGTTCTTTACCCTATTCTGGTGCTTGTAATTCAAAGATTTTTTTTTTTGCATTTACCTCCCCCCCGCCCCCTTTTTTCGTTAGTTTTTCTTTCTTTGTTTCTTTCTTTTTTTGAGACAGAGCCTCAAGCTGTCACCCTGGGTAGAGTGCTGTGACATCACAGCTCACAGCAACCTCCAACTTCTGGGTTCAAGCGATTCTCTTGCCTCAGCCTCCTGAGTAGCTGGGACTACAAGCACCCGCCACAACACCCGGCTATTTTTTGGTTGCAGTTTGGCTGGGGCCGGGTTTGAACCCGCTATCCTCAGTATACGGGGCCAGCGCCCTACCCACTGAGCCACAGGTGCCACCCTTCATTTACCTTTTCAATTACATTTATTAAAAATGTATTGAATCAATGGTTCACAAACCTGATTTTTATATGTGAATCACCTGGAGGGCTTGTACAATATGGACTTCTGGGCAGGGCCTCAGACCCAGTAAGCCAGACTCTAAGGAGCCCTTGGAGCTCTACTGCCAAGTGTCACAGGTGTTTCTCACACAGTTTGCATCAGTGCAGCATCGGGGAACTACTGCATTGAACAGTGACAATCAAGACACCAGTGCAATGAAACTGAAGAAGATATGTACTATGTTCAGGCCTTCTTCTCAGAGAGATAAAAAAGCAGTCAGATGTATAAAATAGTATAGCTTATAATTAAAATTCAGCTACTTAAGAAATTTTTGGATCAGAAAAGAAGAATCACAATATATTTTAGTGTTATGAATTACACATATACAAATTCCGGGATGAAGAAAACTTTGATATGAAAACACTAATTAGAAAACACTCATTAGAAATTAGGATTTGGGGCGGCGCCTGTGGCTCAAAGGAGCAGGGCACCGGCTCCATATGCTGGAGGTGGCGGGTTCAAACCCAGCCCCAGCCAAAAACTGCAAAAAAAAAGAAAAAAACATAAATTAGGATTTGATGCTACCTACAAGCAACTTTGGCAGGAGTCATAATGCTGAGAAGATCTATTTAAAAGATGTTATGGCAATCTTATTTATAGGTCAACTCCACAATTTCTCCAATATATCACTTAATAACTATAAAAACATTTTCCTTCCATTTTTTCCATTAGGATTTTTTAATACTATAAAATAGAAATTTAAAAAATGACTTTAAAATGTTAATCTTATGCTTAAGTTTTCTTTTTTTCCTGATTAACATTCAAATTCTTGGCCCTTTATGTATTTACATATATATATTTTTTTTCTTAAGACAGAGTCTTTGTCACCCTTGTTAGAGTGCCATAGAGTCACAGCTCACAGCCACTTCAAACTCTTGGGCTCAAGTGATTCTTGAGCGTCTCAGGATACAAAATCAATACTTACAAGTCAGTAGCTTTTATATATGACAACAAGAGTTAAACTAAAAAAACACTCAAGGACTCTATTCCTTTTACAATAGTGCCAAAGAACATGAAATATCTGGGAATTTACCTAACAAAGGACATGAAAGATCTCATGGACACTTGCCTCAGTGTCCCAAGTAGCTGGGACTACAGGCGTCCATCACAACACCCAGCTATTTTTTTTTTAAGAGACAAGGTCTTGCTCTTGCTCAGGCTAATCTTGAACTTGTGACCACAAGCAATTCACCCGCCTCAGCCTCTCAGAGTGCTAGGATTACACCCATTTACATGTTTTATTTATTTTTTAAATTTCAGATGAATATGAGGGCACAAATGATTAGGTTATGTTTGCATTTGTTAGGTGAGGTCCCTGTTGTAGTTGTGTTCTGCATCCAGGAGGTGTGCCCACACACCTTTACATTGTGCCCACTGAGTGGGAGAACTGTATTCACATATTTTAATAACCTTAAAATTCTTGGCAAGCATGAATAAACTAACCACCATGAAAAAGGTAAAACTATCAAGCTATAAAATATCAATAATAAATGTGGAAAACAAAAAGAAATAACCAAAATTAGGGCAGAATTAAATGAAATTGAGAACAAAAGAATCATTCAAAGACCATGTGAATGAAAGAATTGATGCAGAAAATGCCTTTGATAATATCCAGCACCTTTTCATGATTCGAACACTTAAGAAAATAGGCATAGAAGGGATATTTCTTGAACTGATAGAGGCCATCTCTAGCAAACCCATAGCCAATATCATACTGAATGCTGTAAAATTGAAAACATTTCCACTCAGATCAGGAACAAGGCAAGGATGCTCACTGTCTCCACTGCTATTCAACATAGTAATGGAAATCTTAGCCATAGCAATCATGCAAAAGAAGGCAGTCAAGGGTATCCAAATAGGGTCAGAGGAGATCAAACTCTTACTCTTTCCTGATAATATGATACTATACCTGGAAAATCCCAGGGACTCAACTTCAAAACTCTTAGAAGTGATCAAGGAATACAGCAGCATTTCAGGATACAAAATCAATACTTACAAGTCAGTAGCTTTTATATATGCCAACAATAGTCAAGCTGAAAATTTAGTCAAGGACTCTGTTTCTTTTACGATAGTGCCAAAGAAAATGAAATATCTGGGAATTTACCTAACAAAGGATGTGAAAGATCTGTATAAACAGAACTATGAAACTCTGAAAAAAGAAATAGCTGAAGATGTTAAATGGAAAAACATACCATGCTCATGGCTGGGAAGAATCAACATTGTTAAAATGTTCATACTTCCCAAAGCAATCTACAGATTTAATGCAATCCCTATTAAAGCACCATTGTCATACTTTGAAGGACTTGAAAAAATAGTACTTCATTTTATATGAAATTAGAAAAAAACCTGATAGCAAATACATTACTCATAAATAAGAGCAAATCAGGAGGTATCATGTTACCATACTTTAGACTACTCTATAAATTGATAGTGATCAAAACAGCATGTTACTGGCACAAAAACAGAGTAGTAGATTTATGAAACAACAGAGAACCAAGAAATGAACCCAGCTATTTATCATCATTTGATCTTTGACAAGCCTATCAAAAATATTCAGTGGGGGGAAAAAAAAAATTCAGTGGGGAAAGACTACCTATTTAACAAATGGTGCTTGTTGAACTGGCTGCCAACCTGTAGAAGACGGAAATTGGACCCATACCTTTCATCATTAACAAAAATGGATTCTCATTGGATAGAATATTTAAACTTAAGACATGATAGAAGATTTAAACTTAATACTAAAAATACCAGAAAAGAATACAAGAAAAACACTTAAAGAAACTGGCCTGGGACATAAGGCCAATATTTTATGAGAAAAACCCCCTGGGCAATTGAAGCAACATCAAAAATACATTACTAGGATCTGATTAAACTAAAAGCTTTTGCACAACCAAGAGCACAGTAAGTAAAGCAAACAGACAACCTTCAGAATAGGAGAAGACTTCTGCACATTATGCTTCCAACAAAGGCCTCATAACTAGAATCCATCAGAGAACTTAATCAGTAAGAAAAGAACAAATAACACCATTTCTTTGTGGGCAAGAGACTTGAACAGAAACTTCTCTGATGAAAACAGGTACATGGGGGCAGCTCCTGTGGCTCAAGGAGTAGGGCACTAGCCCCATATACCAGAGGTGGTGGGTTCAAACCCAGCCCTGGCCAAAAACAAACAAACAAACAACAAAAAACAGGTACATGCACTATAAACACATGAATAAAATGCTCATCATCCTTAACCATCAGAGAAATTCAAATAAAAACCACTTTGAGATTTCATCTTACTCCAGTAAGATTAGCCCACATCACAAAATCCCCAAACTACAGATGTTGGCATGGATGCAGAGAGAAGGGAACACTTCTGCACTGCTGATGAGAATACAAGATAATACAACCTTTTTGGAAAGAAGCTTGGAGAATACTCAAGGAACTAAAAAAGTACACCTACCATTTGATCCTGCAATTCCTCTACTAGGTATATAATACCCATATGATCAAAAATTATTTTACAACAAATATATTTGTACCAGAATGTTTATTGCAGCCCAATATTAATAGCCAAGACATGGAAACAGCCCAAGGGCCCATTGACCCATGAATGGATTAACAAATTGTGGTACATGTACATCATGGAATACTATGCAGCCATTAAAAAAAATAGAGACTTCACATCTTTTAAGTTTACCTGGATGAAGCTGAAACATTCTTCTTAGTAAAGTATCTCAAGAATTGAAAAAAAAAGTATCCAATGTACTCAATATTGCTATGAATGAAATCAATATATAATCTCCTACACACTCATATCACTGGCAAAACATAAATATAGTTCAGAAAGTAGAAGGAAAAGGAAAGAGAGGAGGGAGAGTAATCAGGGGGACCTCACCTAATGTGCATGATGCAATGGTACATTTCAAAACTATTAAGAAATGAGTATAATTGTGATGGATGTGTTACTTAGTTCAATGTAAGCATTTCACACTGTATATCGAGGCAGTACCCTGAACCCCATAAATGCATCAATGTACAAAGTTATAATTTAATAAAAAATAATAATAAAAATTATTAAAACCTCTTTATGGAAGCTTTAACTAACGTTCAAAAAACCCTGTCTTGTCATGCAGCTGCTAAATTGCAGGACAATGGTCAGAACATAGAATTTCCTGAAACTGATGCCTATGATTTCAGATATTATCAATGAGAATGATTTCATGCCACTTATACTTAAACCCTTATTATGTTTCTACACATATTCTTCATTTAAGTGTCCCTTAACTTGAGTCACTTCATTTTGTGGTAGTTTAACAGGTGTTCTTACTTTCTCTTTCACATAGAAAGTTAAGGATTCTTAAACCAGGATGAAAAGTAAGGCTCAGCTACCATGAGGGGAAGCTGCTATTGGATCACACCAGTAATGAAAGGCTAAGAAGACACGAATAATGAGAATTATAGATAAAATATTTGTGACAAATCAGTAAAACTAGATCAAAAATAGTAAAATGATATGCATGCTTCATATTTATCTCATCAAGGAATAATCAAAGGTAACTAAGTCATAATAGGGGACAATATCAAAGCAGTGCTTTTGAAAAGCAAAGAACATATTCTGTCTTCATCCATTCAAACTGCTACAACCAAATCAAAACAAAATAAAACAAAAACAAACAACAACAACAACAAAAAAAAAACATAAACCAGGTGACTCAATACAACAGAATTTTACTTCTCACAGTTTTGAAGACTGGTAAGTCCAAGATCAAGGTGGGAGCAGATTCAGTGTCTGGTGCCTTCTGATCTATAAAGAGATCCTCTTCTTGCTATGACTTCACATATTAGAAGAGGCAAGGGAGCTTGCCAAAATCTCATAATTTTATAAAGGTGCTGGGAATCCCCTTCATGAGAATCCTGCTCTGATGACCTAATCTCCTTCCAAAGGTCCCACCTCCAAATACTATTGCTTTAGAGATTAGGTATCAACATATGCATTCTGGGGGAATCAACTATTTATTCTGTAGTGAATATCCTATAGTTATGATATGCATCTCTCCTAAAATGTACTTATAAGCTATTACTTGATGGAGCTAAGCTAAAATTACAGTGTTAATTTGTTAATACTGTTTAAAAAGCATCAGGGAAATAGATGGCTTATTCTCTCACGTTTTTGAAGACTAAAGATCCGAGATCAAAGTGGGTTTCTCCTTTAGGACTCTACTAAGTTGTAAATAGTTACCCTCTCCCTGCATATTCACATTGTTTCTTCTGTGATTGTGCCCTCATCTTTGCTCTTTACAAGAACACTTGTCATAATGGGTTAGTACCTACACTAATGTCCCCATCCTAACCTAATTACCTCTTTAAGAATTCATCACCAAATACAGTTGCGATCTGAGGTACTTGAGGTTTAAAATTTATATTTCAGCATATAAATTTTGAGGGAACACATTCAGCCCACGACAATTGCCATGTGCACTTTAGGCTCTTACGTTAATTTTTAATTGATTTTCCAATTCAATTTTGAACATTACCAAGTCTCTTTAACTGCATCAAAAATGCAAACATCGTCTTATTAGTACTCTATTTTTTATTCAAATATGTATATGCTGTCATCTAAGTTTTGAAACTCTGTCTCAAAAATAAATAAAAAATTATATGTTTTAAACTTAATGTATTTTAATTAAAGGACTTTTTTTTCTATTATATCCTAGAAACAACTAATAGTCCAAATATGTAAGTATAGGTCAATAATGCTGTTAAAATGAGTATAAAATCTTAGTAGGCAATCGGTGTCCCCCTAAAAAAAATTTGTATTAAAACCCAATTGGCAATGCATTGGTATCGGGTGGGGATGTTAGCAGTTGATTAGGTTAGGAGGGTTCCATCTTTGTGAATGGGAATAGTATCCTTATAAACAGGTTTGAGAGAGTCCATGTGCCTCTTCTGCCCTGTTAGGGTGCAGGAAAAAGGCACCAGCACTAAAGCAACAGAAAATTAATCTGCTGAGGACTCAATCTTGGAATTTTCAACCTCTAAAATGATGAGGAATAATTTTCTATTTTTCATCAATTACCTTATAGAAGCAGAAATGGACTATCAGTATGCTTTCATTTTTGTGCAGTATCTTATATTTTGATCACCCCATTTAAATTAAAATTTTTTAGAGTCAACAAGCTATATGTAAGATATTTTAACAGTAAAATGCTATTATTATAAATATTTAAATCACTAAAAATTAAACAATATATTATGCAACATTGTATGCTTATGGAAGCAATTTTTTTTTTAAATCACAGGGAATGGAAAACATATAACTCAGGTTTGAACTTGCCTCTGGGAGGAGCTAGCTTAAAATCCCAGAAAAAAGAACACCATAATACTATTGGTAATATACTAGATTTTAAATTAAGTGACGTAAACTGTTGCTTTTTTTTTTACTATGACTTAAAATTACATACATGTTACATGTATCTATTAATTTTATAATATTGAATATTATTTTATATGGCTTTTAGTTAAAAATAAAAATAATTCACAGTTCATAAATCCAAAATAAAATCCCCCACTCTTAAGAATTGAGAATTGATTATGGCACAGTAAATGTTGGTAATCATATTAAGAAGACAGCTTAGGGCATTAACTACCATAAGTTGACAGGCAGCAGATGAAACCTTCATAATAATAATAATACATGAACAGAACAGTAAGTAGAATACTGAGGAAATGGTGAAGAAGGAAAATGTAACATTCTCACAAGAAAATTGTAGATTAGGTTGCTAAAACATGCATGACTTTAGTAATATGCTTTTTCAAGATTCTTTTTAAAAGTTTTGAGACACAGATTTCTAATATATTAAATCTTGACATTAAGATATGTGAAAAAATTATTGCATAGGAACTGTCTAGTGGTTCCACTTAACAATGTATAATATCAGATGCTTCACATGTGATGAGGTGGTTGTACATCATATAAGCACATTTTTATTCTCCAAGTATCCACAAGACAAAGGACATCAGCACTATAACAGAAAAATCAAGTCCAGGTCATTTCGTCTCCTCAAAACTGGATTATCTGCTTGTAGCTTGAGCTGAATATGGCATCACTGGCTTGACTTTGAGAAAGATGGCATCTTAAGAAAACAAAAACTTTTCTCAATTTTATTACCATGGAATTCCCAGGTTTTTCAAATGTTCTAGTTTAAAATGAAGCAATGTAATTTAGGGATACTTGCTATACCCAAAGCTTTAGAAAAATGATGCTTTTGTTATAACAATCCAATTCATATCCTGTAATTAAACAAATGAGTTCTGGAAGTTTCCACTTTTTATACATTAAATTTTCATTCTTTTGTTCCTTCCATAACATAGAGACTGCATTATTATAGATATATCCCCTTTTTTTTCTGGATATAGTCATAAATATCTTAAGGATACATATTCTTAATATGTATCATTGCCTATTAAAATGTGTTTGGAAAAAATATATTCCTCTATATTTGCTCAAAGCTCTATTCACTTAACATTATCACTTTCCTCTGTTTTCTGTACTTTGCAAATATCCCTATCATAGGAACTGAATATAATTCAGTAATTACAGTGTAATTACAGTGGCTCATGCCTGTAATCCTAACACTCTGGGAGGATCCCTTCAGTCTGGAAGTTCCAAATAAGCCCATGCAAGAGCAAGACCCTGTCTCTACTAAAAATAAAAATAAAAATAAAAATAAAATTAGCTGGGCATTGTGGCATGTGCCTATAATTCCAACTACTTGGGAGTCTGATGTAGGAGGATAGCCTGAGGTTGCTGTGAAGTAGGCTGATGCTTGGGCACTCTAGCTTGAGCAATAGACTAAAACTCTGTCTCAAATATAAACAAACAAAAAATTACACATTTAAAACTTAATATATTTTAATTAAAGGACTTTTTTTCCTATTATATCCTAGAAACAACTAGCATTCAAAATATGTAAATATAGGTCAATAATGCTATTAAAATGGGTATAAAAATCTTAGTAGGCAATTTAAAAATAAAAACAAACAATAAAGCCCTACATCTTAGGTTATCAAGAAGATTCCTGATAAATACGTTTGCCTTTTATGCCCTATCTTTAAAAACATTAGATGCCGAAACACAAAATACCTCAATCAAAATATCGCCTCCAATCTTGTGAGGAAAAAACTGGATTATATAACTTGGTTGGAGGTACACTGACTCTGTTTTTGGAATCCCAGATTTACTACCTTGTTCACAGCTCTTGAACTAGGGCGGACCAGAGCACATGAGAAGTGGATATAGGATAAGTTTATTTATACATGCTAAAGAGGATTTAATAACCAGAGGAAGAGTAAAGAAAATAACTAGAGCTGAGCTATACATGCCAACTTTACTCAAACAAAATCTGCACATCTGATAAGTTACTTGAACTATCTGGGGACAGAGTGGATGAAGAGAAACATGATCCCAGAGTGTGTTCAAAGGAACTTTGACTTCAAGGAAACAAAGAAAACTACATGCACAAGAAGTGAATAAAGGAGAATGATAGATATCTATAAAAGACATTAGCCAGGGCTAAAGTACCAAAGGAGATTAAACAGTAATCTAAAGAATAAGAAAATACGGGGCATCATATGGGACATAACTTGACATTTTTGTTTTATAGTATCATTAAAGCAGAAATTAACTTTCTCTTTTGTCTAAGTAGTTATACATTGATTTTGAAAAATGCAGAGGAAAAGAACCTATAAAATCTTCCTAGGGATAAATGTTTTCATCTGTCAACATGTAAATGACTAAATTTAGGTGGTGCCACAGTAAGAGAGAAAAAGTCAGAGCCAAGTGTCCATAGTGGCCAAACAATGTATACATTTGCAATAAAACAAGAAGAATCTAAAATTCAACTGATAGAGAAGTTAGAGCACTGTGAATGAATAAAGCAAGAAAAATTAGGAAGTGTATGTTAATACACAAGGGAGAGGGCAATAGGTCTTGATGATAGAACTACCTTTGCATATGCATGGCCTGATCATCTCTGTAGATAACAGTGGGAACATTTCACTGGTCTAGGACTTACTTAATGTTCCTCATATAGATTTTCATTATTAAGTACTAGGATATATGTTATCTACCTTGACTCTTTTAGACACTGTAAAATCTCTATGACACAAATACTACAGCCCTCACCAATTACAAATGAGAATATGCATTAGGTGGTGCACATGGGATTCATACCTACTCAGCCTGGTTTTAGAAAATGCGTTCCTTATCCCTACTCTAGCATGTGGAATAGTAACCACCACAATAGGCCCAGGAAAGGAGAAAACATGAGACTATTATAATTGTGCATTTATGTATTCTTCCAACTCTGTACCATTTGAAACGAGAGGAAATTAATACTGTGTCCTTAATTATATTACTTGCACAAAGCAAGAAGTCTACTATACTCTCAATGAGATAATTCGGTCACTCATATCATTTTCACACCTTTTGAGTGAAGATAAAGTATATATTCAAAAAAATTAAAATAGTATCACAGAGAATATGGGTCACTTCCAACTTAAATTCTTACAAATGCGACTGCACATTTTACATGACATGTGAACAGCAGTATCTCACAGAGAACTTACCAAATGCCATTATATTTATAATATGGATGCTACACCTGTATTTTAAACTAAAGGCCACTGTTGGCCAAAGTCTAGAGAAAATGTATAATAACTACTACATTGATAAAGATAGTTAACCTTAATTTACCTAAATGTTAATTCATTTTGTCTTTATGGTACTGAAATATAGTGTGAGCAGCTCGAAATAAAAAAAAAAAAACAGGGTATTATTCACCTGTTATTGGCTGAATTATGTCCAGATTCATATGTAGAAGTCCTAACTGTCAGATAATGCAAATACTTTTGGAGTTAGGCCTTCAAAGAAGTGATTTAGTTAAATGAGGCTATTCAGAGGACTCTAATCCAATGTGACAGATATGCTCATATGACGAGGAAATTTGGACATAGAAAGAGACACCAGGGATCCTTATTTACAGGGGATAAATTATGTAAGTCAAAAAGAGAAGGCTGCCATCTTCAATCCAAGGAGAGAAATTTCAGAAGAAACCAAAGCTTCCAGGCCTTGGAATTCTAGCATCCAGAATTGAATTTCTATTGTTTAAGCTATTAAGGTAGTCATAGAAAATTCATATACCAATCAAATGTACATAAATTATTTTAGGGAAAATATGGTAGAACTGTTATTCCACATTGTCCTTCAACATTTCCATTTATTGCCTTACAATATGAGGATACCTAGCACGAAATTAAGGGAAATAGTTTATTACCTCTTCAGAACATGACTAGTTAGAAATATAACTTTGGTAGGGAACAAGTATAAAAGATCACAAAATACAGCAAACGTAGGAAAGGTAACCTTTGTACTTGAGTTGTATGAAAAATATTAACTATTTTTTAATCTCTCAAAAAAAAAATTAACACCCAGAGTAGCTGAAGGTTCCATCTCAGTGCAATAGATAAACTTCAGAGAAATATTTTCTAAACATAGAGTGTTCATTCAAAAATGTCACTTCAGTTATAGAATGGAGCCTGGAAGTTTATCATACACATTCAAAAGTGACACTGACTAAGACATTCCACCAATCCTGTGTTTTTCCCCCAGTGTATGTTTTAATAGATAGCATCTATTCAAACATGAGAAAAGTGAAGCAAAACTAAATGGCCTGCTTCTAAAAGTAAATGACACCATGTGGTAAGTGAAGCATTTCATTAAACATATAGAGTAAAACTCATCTCTGTGAATATTTTCTTTCTTGGCTCCAAACTAGAAAAACATTCGTAAATATTTGCTTTGAGTCTCCATGTCTTCTTTAAATAACAGGGGGAAATGTATGAATAAATTATACTCAAAACAAATAGAGAAGGACAGTAGATAAATTACAAATAAATACAAGACTTAATGTGCCATATATGAGTTAAATGCAATGTCAAGTAAAAGTTAGGAGATGCAATGTTCTGTGAGGAGCTAAAAAATAATGACATTCAGATTTTATTGAGCAAAGCATAATTCAATAAAGTATAAATGAGTGATGAAAGAGAAAGAATTGTAGGATTTTTTTTGGTTTTATGTTTGTTTTGTTTAGGGTTTTCTTTGCCTAAGGATGTCAAATTGCTTCAGCACTTTATTAACACATTATTTTAAAAACTTATGAAACAAATTAATATCCATGAATTATATGTGTTTATCTTATATTTTTGTAAACTCATTAATAAAAGAGTACACAGTGTTCAAATGAAAACTCAATCGTGGCATTTTAAAATTATATATATATATATTTATCTCTATTCTACATATTACTAGTTTATCATTTTCTTCATTTTTTATCTGCAAATATTGGTTGTCATTTTCTACTACTTAGTTTGAAACTTTTAGAAATATAAAACTTCTTAAAATAAATTTTTTATGGTATATTAAAAATGTCATTGTTGAGATAAATTGGTAGAAAGAAATGAATAATTTCAATATTGCAAAAATGGATTGGACATAGATAATTTCTAGGGCTTTAGAAGCACAGAGTTCTTACTCTCCTTATTTTAAAGTATATTCTCATACATATTTTCTATTTTGAATAATTTAATGACATACATTTATGTTATATATACAGTATATAAAAGCAAAGACTAATGCTATCCTAAAGTTTTGAAACTGACTCAAACTGGCATAATATCAATAGATTTATGCTAGCTAAACTGAAAGCTGTGTGTATTATTAAAGAAATAATCTATTTTTCCATTAGAGACCCAAGACAGATTTTGCCCACGTTTTGTTGGTAGATTGTATTAGTATCTTCCAGTTTTACAGAATGTCATGCTGATATAACTCAGAAGATAAGATGAAATATAACTCTGCCTTGTCTCTATAAGGGATTTTCTGGCTAACTCTGGTATAAATTGGGCATGAAATGAATCTATCACTGCAAAAGTGTGGAAATGAAGCCCATTAAAAACTAGAAATTAATCCTTGCAAAGGCAAATCATTTTGTAAACCGCAGGATTTTCTTTGTGACTGTTTTGCTTTATTCCTTTAAAGCTTTGCGGAAAAGCAATTACAGTCTTTTCTTCTACTTTTTTTTTAAGTTATGACTTTCACTTTAATATATACCTCATTCATTTTGCTTATATTTGAAGAACTAATAGGTTCCTAAAGGTCTATTGATCTGTTTTTCATACTCTGTATTTTCCTTTCACCTATCTTGGTAAAACCACTATCCTACAACCAGAAATGTTTATAAAATAAAACATCAAAGGAAGCATAAATCATGAAAAATTAAAATTTCATTTCTTTGTATATTAAGTAGGATGGGTCATTGCCCTGTAACGACTAGAAAAAAAATTATTGTTACTTGTATTTTTCTTAAATTCCCTTGTGTCATGACATTGTGATTAATGAATGGAGTAGCAGGCCTGTGCATTTATTATCTATTAAGTCAGTTTATGGACACTTAGTGAATTTTAGGAAAAATCATTTGTTTGAAAAAATGATAAAATTAAGAAACCATTGTGTAAATGTGTAGATGTAATATTTCTCTTTTTAAATATTTAAGATAACTTTATTTTTTTCAACATTTGTTTGTAAAATTTGTTCCACTGCTCTTATATGAAACATATTAAAATTATATAAACAAAGAAGTTTTCACTCTAACACTACATACATATTTGCAAAAAACATTGGCTGTAAACATATATCTGTTTTGATATAGGTATTTTTTGACAGAAAATAACATGAGAAAGGCCTTTGAAAGTTGAATGTGATTAAAGAAAGTAGAGGAAATTATATCTAGAAATCACAAGTGCAGATGAAGTTAAACACTCTACGTGAACTGCGGTAGCCACGATAGATTACAAGGTCTGGCTCTTTGTCTTGTATTTAATTCTTCACCACAATTTTCAGAGCAAACTAGGGATAATCTCTCCCAATGCATAATGTGAGACTAGGTTTAACCAAAAGGAAGATCATAGAGGCAAAAGAGAATTTCACCTGCTAGTTTTTCCCCTTGCTCATGTTGGTAAACTTAGCATTCAGTTGCTGGGTCTTGCTGATACAACACTATGTGTGCACATTAATGAGACTTCTGAATTGTATTGAACAACTAGCCTCGTTAGCATATAAGTAAATTCTTATGCACTTGAGCATAGTAGATGATGTCTATTTTACATGATTAAATATAATTTTTTCCTCTTACATAAATATATAATCTTCAAAATACTCTTGTTAGGACCCATTGGCCTCATGAAAATACTATAGGGGAAAAAAGTTCCTCAAGAGTTAATCATTTGAAAGAATTTTTACAGAACAAAGCCTTAAAAATATAGCCTTTTTAAATATTTTAGGGTAATAGAATTCTTTCATAGACACATGAGGAGACAATCAGATAAAGCCTTATTTTCCAAAAATTGGTTCATGAACTTCCTGAAGGTCCTGATGAAAGCTAAATCTTCCATAATGAACTCTGTAAAAGATCTCAAGCAGGAAAATAACATAAACAATGCATGTTTAAGGAATTGCCCGAGTTATTACATGGAATAAGGTTTGTTTGTAGACTGACAGCAGGGAGGCAGTTTAGAGTTCTGCAGCGCCACAGGTAGAGTTAATGGCATCAGTGGAAATGAGCAGGATGTGGATATTACATGGTAGAACCGAAGGGACTTGATGAAGGGTTACATATGGAGAATGGCAGCTAATAAAAATCGAGGGTTTATTTGCAGATTTGGATTTATAGGTGATAATTATCTGAGTGGGAGAGAGAAGGGAGATTTACGGGGCAGAATGGAGAATAGTAGTATAAATTTTGCTCTAAATGTATTAGGATTGAGATCCCTATTAATTTGAGGAGTGTGTAATTGGAAAATGAATTTGTTAGTATTTATTTTTGAGAAGAGTTTGGAAATAGAGGTCAAAATTGAGTGCTATTGGCATGTACATAAAATATGTATTATGACTAATTTACTATCATATTTTTAATGCCCAGTTTTAAAATTAACTTTTTTTGTTAAAAAGGAAAATTATTAAAAATATGAATCACTACAAATGGGAAAATATTTTAAAGCAGTTCATTGGCATATTTTTTAGAAAAGTAATTAGATAAAAATAAATAAGGATTCATTTTGCTAAGCCTTATTTTTTCTTTATTTTATTATTTAATATTGTAAATATTTTTGGGCACTTTTAAGAAAATAAATTATTTACCATAACAATTTTGTAGGTGGATTTGCAAAGCACTATACAGAGAAATGTAAAAGATTTTTTCTAAGAAAATTTGAGACTTATCTTCCATCTACATATTTCTGAATACATCTTAAAAACACTATCAAAGAAATGTCAAAAATTACTGATTAAAAGATAGAAGAGCTTTCCTTCTCCCTAAACAATTTTATGTTGCAATGCTCATTCAATGCATATTAATTAATTATTTTAAAAATATTGGATATTGGTTCATGGGTTGTTATTGTAGGGGTGAGAGGAAAACTTCTCCTTTTCTCTGAAAGTTCACTGAAAAATAAACACAATTAAGGCAGATTAATAAAGAGAGAGAGAGAGAGAGAGAGAGAGATTTATTTGCCTCTTTTGAGAAATTATCCACTGTCCCAAAGGGATGTAGATATTACTATGCCATTCTTTTAGATGATTGGCGGATTTGAGGGATGTAGAAAATTCTGTTTAGTGATTATTAGGGATGATAGATGGGTGGGAGGAACAGATTATGTTATAAATGAGTCTCTTTGCAAATTTTAAATTGACCTGAGGGACAAGTATTATATCTATTATATTTTAAAATGATTTGACCCAACTCTGGTTGATTCTTTATTTTCTGCAATATATTGAGACAAGAGGATGGAAGAGAAGGACCATTATTCTTTTGATGGGTCCCTCTGATTATGCAGATGGAGGGAAAGCCCCTTCCAATGCTTTCTTTTTCTTCTTTTTCTTCTTCTTCTTCTTCTTTTTTTTTTTTTTTTAATCTTGCATGGCCTTTAATTCAAAATATTCTTTATACTAAGGAGTTGTATTTTGGGATGAAATTTCCTGAACTGCTCCATTCTCCCTGTCTGGAACTTCCTTAGAAATTTTACACATTAAAAGCTGAGTGGGTAACTGTGGAGAGAAAGATCAGGTTAGTAGCTAAGGAACAAGAGATCTGAAAAGGGGAAAAGCATAGATTGGAATGAAAATATGTAGAAAAGATCAGATTTAAGTACATTTCCCCATATCCTATTAAAGCACTCTCCCCTTTGGGGGAATTGGTCTTCATTAATCTAATGGAGAATATTTATTTTGCCTTCTAAGAGGTGTAGACTAGTGTATACTTGCCCTGAGTAGTTTTTGTAGAAACAGCATTTTTTGCCAATAACTGTGTAAGTTTCTCCCTGTTGGGCTGTCAAGGCATCTAGGACGCAGCAAGTTTTAAATTTAAAGGAGGCTAGGCTGTTCACTTCTACTGAAGTGTTCCCAATGTTTGTAGTGTGATATTGAGCTCTTGTTTTATTACCGTAGAGAGATTCAAAGCTGTAGTTTCTATCTTATAATTTCTAAATGCCAGGAAAAGAACACTGAGTACCAAATAACCCTTAGAATTGTGATATACAAAAGGAGGGAGACAAGCTAGCTGACTGGAAATACTGGTTGCCAGATCATCTCAGAAAGAAGAAAACAATTTAGTTGGAAAAAAAAAAAAAAATGCTCAGTTTAACTCTGAGTGAAAAGTGCCAGAACCTACCTTCCACAAGGAAAAGTTGTAGAGCAGTATAAGAAGGAACAAGATTCCACTAGAAATTGACCCTTGAGAGGCTTGGAGCCTGCTGGAAAGGCTGCTTCTTGTGTCTCAGGGGCCCAGGCTGATGGGCAGATGCAGCACCAAGTGCTCCACAGTGGGTCCAGGAAAAGTTGCCCACACCTGAGCCCTGACCCCAGTCCCAAGGCCCAAGTGAGGGTCTCTGCTTCACACTGCAGATCCCCAGGTCAGTCACTGCTGCAGGGAAGAAAACCACCTCTGAGCAAGCTGCAGGTGCCCCAGCAGTAGGTATTTGTGATTTGGATGTCACTGCTGGAAGAGTTTATCCTGAAGCCACCACCAGGAGACCTAAGGAGGGAAAAATGATAATGGACTAGAAGCAGCCCATGAGCCACCAGCTTTCAAGAACAGGAGTCACCTCCAAGCAGGTGCCCAGCTGTGGACAGCTCTTCTTAGAAGGAATAGGATAAATCACAAACTGGGATACTCAGTGGAGAATAAAATAAAGATAACAGAGGAATAGATTCCACAAGATCAAAATGTGTGTGGGGAAGAATAGGAAGTTAGAGCACGGTGATGGCACAGTGACCACACAGGTTCTGTGTCCAAGTAGTGAGAGGGTCTTTCCACTGCCACAGACCTCCTCCCCCAGAAGGTCTGAGTCTCTGTGAAGTCATTGCTCCAGACAGCAGATGCGGTGGTGAAGAGGCAGAGTTCAAGCCATCCTGAGCTCTCAGATGCATGGTGCCAGGTCAGCACAGGACTCAGTTCTGTGGCGGTGGCTTTCATAATACCTCCACCAGGCTGGGGAGAGAGTGGGCTGACTGGGGGCTCCTCAAGGTTGTGCTCAGTGACTGGAAGTCAAGCAGCCCTCTGCAGTGCAGTGGAATCTGAGCACAGGAATTCACTGAGTCACTGCTGGCTTTGACTTGGCAAGATTTGGGTGATGGCTGCAAGTGGTCCTAGGAGTTAGGCAGGGAGAACTCTGAGGTCTCTGGGCCACTGGAACCAACCTTCAACATAGTGACCTGGCATCTAGCTCACCGACTAGATGCTCTGACCCGACTCTGACCTCAGCTACCAACTGTCTCTCCCTGATCAGCCATTCACCTGCCTTCCAGGTAGATCATCCTCACTGGCCATACTCAGCTCCTGACTCAGAGGCCATGCTTAGAAGCCCTGCTTCTGGCTCCTCTCAATCCCAGCTCTGGGGCTCACAAGCTGGAGCCAGAGGCTCTACCTCTGTGCCTCCAGATCTCCTAGCAGGCCCTGAACACTACTCTGAGTTTCCAGTGCTCCACCTGGGACCTAAGACACTACCAAGGAGCCTCCACCACTGCCATAGGACTGGCAGAACTGATCCTGCATCCAGCAATGCCAGAAGAAAGCATGGAAAAAATTCTAGATGATATTGGCCTGGAGAAATATTTTATGAAGAAGACTCCATTGGCTATAGCAACAACAAAAATAAACAAATGGGATTTTTTTTTTTTTGAGACTGAGTCTCACTATGTCACCCTTGGTAGAGTGCTGTGGAGTTACAGCTCACAGCAACCTCAAACTCTTTGTCTTAAGTTATTCTCTTGCCTCATCCTCCCAAGTAGCTGGGACTACAGGCATCTGCCACAATGGCCAGATTATTAAATGGGATTTAATTAAACTAAAAAAGTTTGTGCACAGCTAAGGACACAATAATTAGAGCAAACAGATGACCTTTAGAATGGGAAATGACATCTGCATGTTATGAGTTTGATAAAGAGTTGATAACTAGAATCTACAGAGAACTGAAATTAATCAACAAAAAAAGAACAAATAATCCCATTTATCATTGGGTAAAAGACATTAACAGAAACTACTCCAAAGAAGCTGTATATGTATGTGTGTGAATGCTTTTTATAAAATGGTTTCAAGTATCTAATTAAGGGCCAGAAGTAGTGGCTCAAACCTGAAATCTTAGCATTTTGGAAGACTAAGTTGGGAGTACCATTTGAGGCCAGGAGTTCAAAACTAATCTGAGCAACAAAGTGAGACCACTTCTAAAGAAAGAGAGAAAGAGACAGGGAAGGGGGAGGGAGGGAAGGAAAGAGGGAGAAAAGGGAGGAAAGGGAGGGAAGAAAAGAAAGAAAGGGAGGAAGAAAGAAAAATCAGCTAAGCATGGTGCTTCATGTCTAGTCTAAGCCACCTGGGTGGATGAGGCAGGACGATTGCTAAACTCATTAATAATAAGATCCAGTCTGATCCCAGAACCAGTAAAGTTTCTCTTCCAACTTTCAAATCAATTACAATAAAAAATGTGCTCAAACAAGCCCAGCGAGCTCAAAATACAAATCTATCAGGCATCAGAATTCAAAGCAGAACTTTACCCATGAGTGCTTGTCCACTCAGTGCTTCTGGGGGTCTCTGCCAGCTCTATTTTAGAACCCACATCTGGAAAATTACATTTAACAGTTTAATTAGGCTAATAACAATTCAAAAATAAGGCAACTGAACTAGAATAAATTCAGAGAGGCTCCAGAGCTGCCCCATGGCTGAAGATGATTGGTGGGTAGTAGATTTCAGCATTTGCCTTAAACAGTTTGAAGAGTTGGCCACTTTGACTTGGACAAAACTTGGTGGTCTGCTAAAAGGAAGGAGTAGAAGTTACAGTCAATGAAACTGACTCTAGCTGGGACCAACAGCTGACATCACTGTTTTCAAACATTTTAATTAATGTACCCCTCTTTGTGAAATGATAAGTCCTAACCCAGTTTATAAATTAATCAAAGAAGCAAGAGGTGTCTCCAAAGAGGTGGAAAACAGTTTTTCAGCAGCCTAAGCTGGGGAAGTGAAAGCACAGAACTTTACCCATTAGCTTATGAGGCAAACTGACCTCTGCCATCATCCCCACCAAGATAGTGTTCAGAGGATTTTTACCTTTGTTTAGATCAGATATTTTCACTTCAATTTTGTCAAGGGAATTTTAAAGGATAGCCACAAAATTATTACATTTTCTTCTTTTAGTTATGATCTTTTCATAAATAAAAATAAAATGATTATTTAGAATAGGACAGCTCTGATATATATTTTTTAATTAAAAATTTCTAATTTAAAGGATCTATTTCTGGCCATTAATTTTTAATTAATGTACACTTATTTTAAAGAGAATATCTAAACCAAAGTCCTTCCAAAGCAAGTTAAATCAAAAATTCAAGAGTGTTCTAGGTAGACTCCCCATTCTCTGTCCAACTGGGGTGGACTCTCCCCAAGACAGTGCTCTCCTATAATGTAGGGAAAACCAACCAAGACCCACCAAAGGGTCACAATGCCTCCAGAGAGACTAAATCATCTGCAAATAGAAGAGGAGTACTGTATGTTCTTTAAATACTCACCATGGCATTTTCTAGTTCCAGAAACCCTTTCTCTACTGTAAATAGGTTCAAGTACCCTAGGTGGACAATGTTCCACCAGTAAGGATGGTGCAGAAATGGCCCTAAATTAATGACACCTAGGGAATATCTCTAAATCCACCCCAAAGGTGACAGGCTATCGAATAAGGGGTATCTGTCCACAAGGGCAATGCTATATAAGCCCCCATTTTGTTGCCACTGACTCAGTTTATTGCCACCTGCTCAAGAGGAAGCCAATACATTGAGACAGCAGATGTTATGGGACAGAAAGGATTTAATTGCACAGATGTCATGTGAGGAGATGAGAGGGATTTCTCAAATCCATCTCAAAAATTTGAGAGAAAGTCTTCTTAAAGACAGTTTGGTGGGGAAAAGACTAGGCCATTGGGTCTGTTAATTGGCTGGGTTCCGGTGCAACCACAGAAGTGTAGAAATTGTTTTCTTTGCTAAGTCAGTGCTTGAGGTATAGGTGACAATACCAGTTGAATCAGTTCCTCATTATGGGCCACTGGTCTGCATGGCTCACAATTCCACTGGAGTTTAGGGCCTAGAAGATATCTCAAAAACTAGCCTTAGGTTTCACGAGGGTGATGGTATATGAGAAGAAAGTTAGGAACCTTTATGACCACTAACTATGTCAGTGCAGAGTAGCAATTATAGGATGCACATAAGGGGACATTGACTAATTACTATCAGGAAAACAAGTGGACGGTGAATGATTATCATCATAATTTTTGTGTAGGCCTGTGCCTTCACAGAGTTTTAGGTCCTTAGCCCAGTTCTCATCTTATACCTCTTTATTGACTTCTAAAAGGTGGTTTCATTTTTATATAGAATAGTTTTAGGTTATATTGCTGGCTTGGGGAAAATAGGTTCTTGCTCTTATAACCTGCTTTGAGAAAAAGACAGTCTATGTGTTATTTTCTTTTGGGGATTTTTTTGGGGTTTTTTTTCTAGATATCTTCTGAAAACAAGAGAGATTCTAGTTTTTATGGCAAGCTGCCAAAAGAATGGGACAGAGGGTCAGGAGAACAGGAGAAGATCTGAGGAAATCTTTTGCTTTTGAGGACTTCTTTTGGGGGCACTGTCTTATGAACCCCATCTTTCCTATCTCATTTTCCTTTTTCATCTTCCAATATAACTTTCCTGTCAAATTATGCCCTGTTATGAGTAACTTACACTGTTTTTCCAGTAGGTTAGACACAAACCAGTTATGTTTTTATACTAGTCTTTCGAATCCTGGCCACATTAATCAGTCTACTTTCTAGTTAAGCTAACATCTAGATCATGCAAAGGAACCTGATTTCATTTCTTTTTCTGCCATTATGAGGGCCTGGCAGAACCAGTCCAGAAGATAAATGTATAACAAGATGGGTATCCACTGCCCACGAAAAAAATCATCATGCTGCTTCTCCTCCTGGTAAGTCAACTCGACACAGAAAAACCTCTGTGTAAGCTCAAGGACTTTTTTTTGCTCAAGTGAAGTCATTAGAAATAATTTTTTTCTTCTGAATTAAAAACAGGAACTATGCTAAATCTTTTCTGGGTGACATGTTTGGGTGGTGCTGCAACAAGAGCCTACATTTATTCCATAGATAGTATTCTTGCACCTCTTACATGATGCTGTCACTAACCCTCATGGTGTCAATTGTTGTCAAGTCACCAGATGTTATGGAGGATTCTCAAGTCAGGCCCGCTCAACTTGGGGTTAATAACTTGTATCTCTTGTTAAGTTGCCAGACAGTATTGCATATAGCTATATAAAAATTCTGACCGGTTTTGTTAGGACACAAAACCAAGCCCTGTAACTGCCAGACCTGGACTAAAGGCCTTTTATATAAAATATTTTATAACTCATTCTGTTCTCACAGACTGGAAGGAACCATGGAAATTAGAGATATGGAAGTGCTTAAGAGGAAGAAAAGGGATAACAAATTCTAGGCTGGGAGGTCACAGGTTCCAGTGTGACCCTATTTGTAAATAACATTGTTTTTTTTATGTTGCATGATGATAAAGTATACAAGATGGTCAGAATGACATGGACTTTGTTATCTGACACCCTCTGTTAGAAGCTTCTCTACTTTAGAATCACCCATATTACAAATGGGTGTCTTTCATTCATAAAGGGGTACACACAAGCACATTATATGTGACATTTTCAAAAAACCCATTTTGGATGTCAGAATTCTAAGTTTTTTTCAGTGCCTAAGATTCTTCCTGGCATTTTAAACTTATGAGATTGAAAAGGCAGTTTTGAATGTCTCCATGGCAACAGAACAAGAGTTCACAAATATCTCTATCCAATCACGGAGAGCTTTTCAATGAGAGGTCAATAACCTAGCCTCTATTTCAAAACTGCAGTGCCCTGAATACCCTGATAGTTCAAGAGGGAGGAGATGTGTGCCATTATTGGTGAAATATGCTATTTTTATGCAAACCACTCAGGTCAGGTAGAGACTGATCTACATGATGACTGAGACAATAGAAAAAAAAATTGTCTTGGGGCTACAGCACTTTATTATGAAAATAGAAAAACACTTCAAAGCAAAATGATCCTTTCTAATTTAATGAAAGATTTATTATTTTTTATTATTTTCTGTGTGTGAGTTACAGGCAACTCATGTTGCACTAGAATCAATTTTTACACTGCACTCCATATGATTTGTATGTGACTCACAAATTCAATAAATATTGAATATTTATTGAATATTTATTGAATTTGTTTTTGAGAACTGAGTCTTTTGTCATTCCAAAAGACTGGATGGAGTGGTCCGTGGGTGGTCTGGGACCTCTGAATCAACCTTCTAAGTATGTGCAACTATGTCACATTGCTGCATGCTATCAGGCAAACATTTAAAGTGAAATGGGCAATTGGAAGTTATTGTAATAACATGATCCAGCACCTGTGGTGTGCTTGGACAGGCCAGCTAGAGCAGGAGGTGGGGAGACATACAAGTGGCAATGAAAAGAATGAGCAGAGGTTTCACAGAGTGCAGGCTTGCTATGGACCTTCCCACCTATTCAACAATTCTACTTCAGAATAGCTTCTGAGATCAGAGATGTGATCACCACATACGTTTATTTTGCATTTTTCATTCTCAGGAAAAAATGTCTAAAGCAAAGAAGTGTAAGAAATTGTTAGAGGAAATGGTGAACAAAGTTTTACACATAAGTGATGAAGTTGTTGTTCTATTTAGTGATTATTCGGAGGAATACCATCCTAGGAGAAATAGTAGAAACAGTTCTGACAGCAGTTGCAGCCCAAGGAGAAAATCTAGAACATTATACACAAATCTTTTCAAAGGGAAATGTCCTTCAAAATTTGTTACTGAAACAATTGAATTAGTTTTTGCTGATTCCAGTGAGACTGATTATTTATCAGATGTTTCTGAAGAACCTGTAATAACTAGCATTAGTTTTCAGAAAGCAACATTAAGATTTTTGACCTTGTTAAAAGTATCCTTAGTGTTCCAACTGAAACTATGGTAAAGCTTCATGACTAAACACTGTATGATTTTTCCAAATTTTTCATAACAGGTGAGTTACTGACTACATGGTGAAGGAAACTAATATCTACACAAACCATACTTTACAAAAGAGTAATATTGAACCCCCCTCGAGACTAAAAAAGTGGTATGATGTTACTTCTCAAGAAATGGAATGATGTTGGGGAGTATTATTTTGATGGGTCTGAGCAAGAAGTCAAGATTTCTGGATTGTTGGTCAAAACATATTTTATATGACAGTTCAGGGAAGGAACTTATATAAGACACTGGCTTCAAAATGCTTCTGATGATGTGCTGTTTTCTCTAACAATGAAGAATGTCCGCCTGGTGGCCATCTCTTCAATATCCAGCCACTTCCTTATCATCCTCTTGAAATGCTTCGGGTTGCTGTAGTTCCAGAAAAGGGAATATGTGTTGAAAAATATGTTTGGTGCTATTTCATGGACATTTGAGTTTCATTGAGTACACTAAAAACAAGTGACATAAATTTGGAATAAAATTTTTCAATCTTTGCTTAAAAGACAGTTATACCTAGAATGTGAAACTTTATTGTGGGAAAGAGGCAAGATCTGGCATTACTTTTCCATCCTCAGTTTTCATGAAGCTATTAAATGATTTAGTAGACTGGAGTGGACATTTTTTAATACATGACCAAGTACTACACTCGCATCCACCTAGCTCATCAAATCCTCGAGTGTTCTAGATTTCTGGTGGGCACACTAAGAATTAAGAGGAAACTAAAACCGCCAAGTGTAGTAAAGGTGAAGCTGAACAGGAACAAAGTAGTAGCTCAAGAAAGTGACATGGGAGCTGTCATCCTCAAAGGGAAGTGTAAGAGAGACATAGTGATGTTAAGTTCTGTGCATGGCAAAGATTCTAAAGCAGTTGAAACAAAAAAAGGTCTGATAGAAAATCACATATAACCATAGTTTATAATAATTAAAAGGCATCAGTTATGTCTCACAACAACTGAAGTCATATTCATGTTCTTTGCAAAATGGCATGAAGTGGTTCAGATAATTAGCAAAAGATGTAATCCTAGGATTAACTTCAGTGAACTTGGTGTTCTCTACAGAGTTGAGAACAAAAAGAAGGTTCAATCATAAAATTCATAAAACAAGTTTGTATAAACTTCTGCAGACAGATTAAATACCTACTGTACTGCTGTCCCTCCTATTGCCATCTGCCACTTGTTCTCTCATGAACATGAGCTCTGCCAGAAGAAGATGTACTGTTTGCTATGAAAAAACACAAGCTAAGAAAGGACATTAATATGCCACGAAAACTGGTAAACAGACAGCATGGAAATGCAGCAAATGTAATGTGTACCTTTGTTGACAATGGTTTTTCCTAAAACATACATTAATAAAAAAGGAATATAAAAACTTAAAAATTAGTTATATAAAAATTAAAGTGAAAATTTGAAAAACAGTTCATAAAGATAAACTTTTTTTCTGGACTTTTCAGGATTAAGTGTGATTTAAAGGTAAACATAAATAGAAAAATAAAATTTGGTCAGGCACCCATATCTCAGTGGTTAGGGAGCCAGCCACATGCTCTGGGACTGGTGGGTTCGAACCCGGCTCAGGCCTGCTATACAAACAAACAAACGAAAATTATTGATTTCTATTCATTTAATTCATACTTTTAGAAAAATTGTCAATATTAATCGTAACTAGGAATATAAGTCAGAATTTCATGAGCCAACTGCAGGATTTTATCCAAGAGGCCACCCATCATGTAACACGTACACAACAGTATGGCAAGTAGTATGATGTGAGTTGCCTACACAACACACTACTACTAAAATAAAGAGATATGTGAGTTATATATGGTTCATTAGGCCCTGGCCTCAAAACTAGCATGAGTTAAATATAGCTCACATAACAGCTAATATATTAAAGGACAAGATAAATATTCTTCATCAGGTTAATAAAATGAGGAATGGGAGACTCTCCGTAATGGAGATGTAGGTGAATGTGCTTAGATCTGTCCATTTCTACTTATTTATTCTCATCTAATTTATGAGTCTCACTCCATCGCCCTTGGTAGACTGTTGTGACATCACAGCTCACAGCAACCTCCAGCTCCTGGGCCCAGATGATTCTCTTGCCTCAGCCTCCCTAGTAGCTGGGACCACAGGTGCCCGCCACAATGCCTGGCTATTTTTTGTTGCAGTTTGGCTGGGGCCTGGTTTTAACCTGCCATCCTCGGTATATGGGGTTGGCACCCTACTCATTGAGCCACAGGTGCTGCCCATAAAGAATATTTTGACTTAAAGGCTCTTAGAGATTAACAGGCCCTTGGAAGAGGCTTTCCCTCTATCTGCATAACTAGAATGACCTGATCAAAAGATGAAAAGGGAAATGGACTTCCCTTCTTCCCCTTGTTATCTCAATATATTACAGAAAAGAAGATTAAGAAGACAGAAGACCTTCCCTATACTATTTTAAACACAATATGTGTGTCTCTGATTAATTTATAAGGCAATCTGTTTTCCCCATCTATTCATTGTCCCTAGCAATTGTTGATAGTCCCAAAACAGAATTATCTACACTCCCATTTTTCCTCCTTCCCTTCTAAAAGGCTAGTATAAAAGTATTTGAACTTCACTGAGTTCAAATATTGATCTTAGTAATCACTAAGTGATTCTCCCTATGTGCATGATATTGGTAAATAAACTTTTCTGTTATTAATCTGCCTTAATTATGAGTTCATCTTTCAGTGAAATTTTAGGGAAAAGGGCAAATTTCACCTCATACAAAGTACAAGAATTTGTGATCAATGCAGGAAACATTAAATGCTATGGAATAAGGAATCTTTAAAAACTAATTTGGCATCCAAATAAAAGGATAATCTTCTTACTGTCACTAGATTTCATCTTTAAGTTTTCTTCTCTTTCTGATTATTTGCACTTCTTTCAGTACTCCAGCTGAATTAATATTCTGTTCTTAACTCTGTGATTGGTGGGAAAGGCTTTAAGAAAAAAGACATACTATTTTCTAAGACATACTCTAGGGAGATATTCATTTCCTTTGTTAGGCAACAAATTCTCACACACTTAACAACTTAAAACAACGTAAATTTATCATCACACACTTCGTGTAGGTCACATCCAACATGGAATGACTGGATTCTCTGCTCAGGGTCTCTCAGGGATGAAATCAAGTTATTGGCTCAGGCTGCCATTTACATCAGGATCTTCTTTCAAACTCACTTGGGACAGATTGAATTAATTTTCTTGTGGTTATAAGGTTCTTGCAGTTTTCTTGTTGGTTGTTGGCCAGGGGCTGTTCTTCTTTCCTGAGACTTCCCTGTATTCCTTCCACATGCCTGTTTCTTCTCCAAGTCAGCAAAAGCACATCAGATCACATGTGCCTCAATCTCTGAATTCCTCTCTGCTGTAAAATGGAGGAGTTTGAGACTAGCCTGAGGAAGGTTGAGGCTCCATGATGCCACGACATCATACCAAGGGCAACAAAGTAAGAAACTGTATCAAAAAAAAAAAAAAAAAAAAAAAAATACATAAATAAATAAATAAAATTAAGCAGATCTACAGCATAGGAGAACTGATAAATTGGATAGAGTTAACTTGTTTCATATAAATCTAATAGTACCTGTAATTATTTTCTGCTTATAATAGTACCTGTAATTATTTTCTGCTTGCAATCTAAAAATTCATTTAGAATGTCTTATTTAAAAATAATGGACTGCAGACTGCTTATCATAAAATCATGTATCTCACCCTTAAGGCATTGGTCAAACAGATGTGAACTATTATGCATGTCATTTTTAGTGTCAGAATTTAGCCTATGAATACATTCTCTGTTGGGGTAAAAACACATTTATGGAACTACTCATGACACATATCAGAAGGTCATTGATGTATAAACTGACTGTTGGTTTGATATTTATGTAAATATCAGTTTTCTATGCTTTAATTTTGCAAATTCATATAGAGAGCTGATTGGTTCTCATATTAGTCTTGTGGGTTTTCTGGCTAAAAGGAGTCATGACATTTGTTTACATTTACCTTATCAAACCTAAAATGTATATATTTATAAATATATGTCTTCATTCCTAGGTACTAATTCATGGATATCTTTACATATTCCAATACAGGAATTATATGTAACATTCTACAGTGTGCTATCAAATTGTGCCTAGCTCATCTGCATATACCCACACTGTTAAATGATGTCTAAACATTAATCATTAAAACATTTCTCATTTCCTGTGTAAAAAAACAAAGAAAAACTATTGAAGTGTTGTGGAAGGGGGCGCCTGTAGTCCCAACTACTTGGGAGGCTCTAGGCAAGAGGATCGCTTGAACTCAAGAGCTTGAGGTTGCTGTGAGCTTTGATAGTACAGCACTCTAACCCCCAAATAAGAAACAAACAAACAACAAACCAACACTCCTTACTTTTACAAACTCATGTCATTTCTTTAGGTCCTCAATATAATTTCCCACTGCCATTTAATTTACCATAATCTAGACACAGATGTCTCATTATAGTCAAAGGTTTTAAACACAAACTGAAAGGACAGGGGTTTATACAAGAGCAAAGATTAGCTGGAATAATCTTAAAGTTCTACTTACCACAGGGATGATCTGAAGGGGACATAGTGTGGATAGTATTATTATAACACTATGCTCATACATTTTGAGAATGATCCATAGCTTGTATAATATTTTCAAACATTTTTCTTCAAATAGTTTATAACAAAATGTTTTGAATATATCATTTCATTTAAAATTATAAATTTATTTTTTTCATTTTTTAAATAGTTAAATCATAGCTGTGTACATTAGTGAAATCAAGGGGTACAATGAGCTGGTTTCATATAAAATCTCATCAAACTGTTCAATGTAGCCTTCATGGCATTTTCTTAGTTATTGTACATAGACATTTGTATTCTGCCTTTAGTAAGTTTCACCTGTACTCATTCTGAGATGCACCGTAGGTGTGGCCCCACCTGTTACCCTCCCTCCACCTTAACCTCCCCCTCCCTTCTGGTTCCTTGGCCCTTTCCTCATAGTCTTCTGCTATAGTTGGGTTATAGCTTTCATGTGAAAGCTATAATTTAGCTTCATAGTAGGGCTGAGTACATTGGATACTTTTTCTTCCATACCTGAGATACTTTGCTAAAAAAAATATGTTCCAACTCCATCCATGTAAACATGAAAGAGGTAAAGTCTCCATCTTTCTTTCAGGCTGCATAATATTCCATTGTATACATGTAGCACAATTTGCTAGTCCATTCGTGGGTCAATGGGCACTTGGGCTTCTTCCATGAATTAGCAATTATGAATTGGGCTGCAATAAAAACATTCTGGTACAGATGTCTTTGTTATATTGTGATTTTTGGTCTTCTGGGTATAAACCTAGTAAAGGAATTATAGGATCGAATGACAGGTCTATTTTTAGGTCTCTAAGTATCCTCCAAACATCCTTCCAGAAGGAACATATTAGTGGGCATTCACACCAGCAGTGTAGAAGTGTGCCCTTTTCTCCACATCCAGGCCAATATCTCTGGTTTTGAGATTTTGTTATGTGGGCTACTCTTACTGGGGTTAGGTGATATCTCAAAGTAGTTTTGACTTGCATTTCACTGATGATTAAGGATGAGGAGCTTTTTTTATATGTGTTTGTAGATTGGGCATCTGTCTTCTTTAGAGAAGTTTCTCTTCAAGTCCCTTGCTCACCCGGAGATGGGATCACGTGTTCCTTTCTTGATAACACGTTTGAGTTCTCTGTGGATTCTGCTTATTAGACCTTTATCGAAGATATAACCTGCAAATATTTTCTCCCATTCTGAGGGCTGTCTGCTTGCTTTACTTACTATGTACTTAGCTGTGCAGAAGTTTTTTAGTTTGATCAGGTTCCAGTAGTGTATTTTTGATACTGCTTCAATTGCCTGGAGAGTACTCCTCATAAAATATTCGCCCAGGCCAACTCCTTCAAGAGTTTTCCCTGCACTTTCTTCAAGTATTTTTATATTTTCATGTCTTAAGTTTAAATTGTTTATCCAGTGAGAGTCTATCTTAGTTAATGGTGAAAGGCGTGGGTCTAGTTTCAGTCTTCTACAGGTTGCCAGCCAGTTCACCCAGCACCATTTGTTAAACAGGGAATCATATCCCCACTGAATCTTTTTAATTGGCTTGTCAAAAATCAAATAATGGTAAGTAGCTGGATTCAGCTCTTGGTTCTCTATTCTGTTCCAGACATCTAATTCTCTGTTTTTGTGCCAATACCATGCTCTTTTGATCACTATCAATTTATAGTACAGTCTCAGGTCTGGTAGCGTGTTTCCTCCTGCTTTGTTTTTATTGCTGAGTAATGTTTTGGCTATTTGAGGTTTTTTCTGATTCCATATAAAATGAAGTATTATTTTTTCAAGATCTTTAAATTATGAAATTGAAGCTTTAATAGTAATTGCATTAAAATTATATATTGTTTTGGGTAGTATAGACATTTTAACAATGTTGATTCTTCCCAGCCATGAGCATGGTATGTTTTTCCATTTGTTAACATCTTCAGCTATTTCTTTTCTTAAAGTTTCATAGTTCTCTTTGTAGAGATCTTT